>CAEFZY010042923.1:0-11833 GCA_903066815.1 Brachyrhaphis roseni
GCTGTTGAAATGCTGTTTAAATGTCTCTCTCAAAAAAAGTCTGAATTGTATATTACTACCCCATATGATCATTTTCTCCAAATATAAGATTTTTCCTGCAACTACAACTTAATTTGAGCCTGAGAGGGTTAAATATGAGGAACCAATATGTATTTTTATACTTTTACTTTTTTGTCGTTCTTTTGGTAAGGCAACAAGTGAACTAAATACATTTCATTGGTGGACTTTTTTTGGTAGATGACAATGATAAAGCGAGACACTATGCTGTACTGCTCAATTAATCATTCAAATGCTGCTTTTAACACAAAGGCAGCTTCGCTCAATGCACCAGTTTATCTCCTAGCTGATTTTTGGTTACACTCAGCACTGTTTATAGGGCTTTTAGTGATACTGTGACATGTTGGATAAAATTATGCCTCATCAGTTTGCGCAGTCATTTGGTAAAAGGGTTGCTGTTATTACTGATTTTACAGAGACCTTCCAATGTCAAAGCATATGCCCAACTATTTTCATCATGTTGAAAGGCTTTCAACATGATGGAGCTGATGGTCTGCTCCCACTAGTAGACCTGGCGATGGTGGTGCCCAAGAAGCAGAAGGGGTCCACAATGTAGATGGAAAGGTCCTTGAGAACAAAAGGAGATGGTGGATCCATAACTTTCCTAAAGTCCACAGGTAAATCCACTGTCTTCTGTGCATTGATTTCCAGATTGTTAATGAGGAACAGACTGCCAGCACTTCGACACCTGAAGTTTGCCAGTTATGGTGATTTGTGCCCCTCTGAGTCAGCTCTCTGAGTTTCTCTGAGATTATTTCTAGTAATATTTTCCTATTGCCTCTCTCTCAGGTGTTTCCTCATGACGCTGTGGATTTTGCCCACTGGTTGCCCAAGTCCCTCTCCGCCTCTGCTGAAGAATCGTTGACAGTTCCTGGTTTCACAGCTGGCAGTCGAATCGCTCCTCGCCTCTTCTTCCAAGAACTTACTTGTCCTTGGCCTCTACCATCTCCCTCCAAATAACTCTCCGTCTGGACCTCACACTGGAACCTGGTCATCTCAAGAACCCCTGCAAAGAGACCGCTACCCTGGTGACCCCAGTAATTCCCCCCTGGTGGAAACACATCACACCGAGTAAGATCAGTCCATTTTTCCTTTGTAGTTCATTTGTCCGATGCCCCTCCAACTCACCATCTCTTTCCCATTGTCTTCAAAGTACCGACAACCCCGACTTCCATCCACAGGACAAGAACCACACAATTTCACATTTCATCATTGTCAAAATAAACTTTATCTGTTCCTCTCCTGTTCTCCTGATTGTGTTCTGTATGTGGACAAAAAGACTTGAATCCAACATGAGATGATGTTTTACTTCCAAGAAATATAAGTGTAAAAAATGCCACAACAAGCCCTGGTCTCCCCTACCTCTTCAATATTATATTAATATCAGAAACTTGGATAAACAGTGATAATGACATGCATTTTGACCCAGTTAAAAACTGATCTGTATGAACAGAAAAAATAAAGTGTGGTGGTGTAGGTATGTATGTGGATGTAAATTATAAGTATAAAGTGGTGGAAAAAATGTCAACTGTGGTAAACAATGTGCATGTACAATTGAAATAAATAAATAAAAAACAGAAAATATAATCATATAGGATGTGTCTAGAAAACACCAAGTTCTGATGTAAGCATATTTAAGAACTGGATAGAGGAACACTTTACTAATGTGAAAAATTGGGTGCAGTGCATTATGTTTGTTGGTGATAACTTTGAAATCAACTTAATAAATCCAAACGAAGATACAGAGGATTTCATTAACACCGTGTACAGTATTAGCTTAATTCCAAAAATCACAAGACTCACAAGAATAGCAGTTCACAGTGCCACATTGCCTGACAATGTTTTTACAAATGATTTAGAAACCAAATTAGAAAGTGGATTATTGATGAATTACATCAGTGATCACCTGCCAACATTCATATTGATAAGACTAATGAATCTGTAGAAGCACTTAGAAGAATTTTTTTCTTAAAGCAAGACTGGCAATTAATATGCAAAGAAAATGATGTTGATAAGGCTTATAAGAAGTTTTTGAGAGCATTTATGATTCTTTATAAGTTATAATTTTTAGTGTTTTTTACACTGTAAAAACAAAGGCATAAAAATAATCCATGGGACCTCAAAACATTTCTGGAACGTTCTTGGAAAGGTAATAAAAATTTTTCACACCTTTGCAATCCTACCCCTATATTATGCAAAATCACAAATAACTAATTAAAACTAAGCTAAATATAACTATTAGTTTATGTATGATCTAAGAGTCTCACCTGCCTGATGCCAAGCCGATAGGCCATAATTCGATCCACAGAATTGGGCTCCATCTGAGTCCATTGAAGTTTGAAGCCGTAGACTTGAGGTCTGTTCTGCCACAGAGCATCGAAGGTATCATAATAAAACTCTGGTCTGTAGGCTTTCCCTGAGGAGATTGTAGGGGTCATTGATCAGAGAGGGGGACAAATAGAGACACCAGTTAAAAAAGAAGACACAAAAAATGTAAGAAAAACTTTAGGGCATTGTTAAATTTCTAAAACCAAGCCTTTTCAGAGTGACGTTAACACAGCTGTGGTGGATCTGTTAGATTCAAGGTTCTCTTGAATGCATATGGCCCCCCGGAACAGTGAATCATGACAATACATGTCCAGATCACAATAAGAAAATTCACAAAAAACAGAAAAGTAAAACACAGCCGTCTTAATTCAAACCTCAGACTGATTCCCTGTCTAAAGGAATCTCGATCTCAGGAGCTATCTGCCACCAACTCACTTAAAATGGCTCTTTTAAATATAAGATTTGTTTTAGCTAAAGGTATATTCTTAAATGATGATGTTATGTTCCTGACAGAAACATAGTTAGATGACAATACTGAATCACCTGTACTAATCTAATCAGCGCCTCCTAATTACAATTTTTCAAGTGAGAATAGAAAACAAAAGGAGGAGGGGTGGGCTCCATATCTAATAATTTCATCAATTCTAATAAAATCCCTTAGGTCATTTTACCTCTTTTGAATATCTGGGTATTGAGGTAAACTACTATAAATGAACTTAGACACCAGCTTTATGCAATACTCCAACATATGTAGAAAACTTCTTTATTGACTTTAATGATTTTTTAACTCTTATATACATTGATTATGACTATTTAATAATTGTTGGAGACTTCAACATCCATGTTGACAAGCCTGAAAACAGAGGGGCAAAAAAGCTGTGTGATATTCTTGATTATTTTGGTCTAATTCAATCAATCAAATTTCATTTGTATAGCACATTTCAGCAACAAGGCATTTCAAAGTGCTTTACATCATATCAAAAACAGAAACATAATGCAACATAGAATCAACAGTAAAAATAATAAAAACACAACATTGAGTCAAGTTCCATCAATAAATTTATAATTGAGAATGTTTGGTTTTTTGTCAAATTTACATCCATAAAAGGTTTACCGATTACACTCTTATTGTGTTATATGGAACAAAATATCTCTTGCTATTTTTATTCCCACTCACGCTCTGTGTGATTCCCATTCACGCTCACAATCACACAGTTTAAAACGATGTAAACAGCCTTTCAACGGGCTTCCGGCACGAGGCTCCGTACACCTCTTTCACGGAATTTCGAGCAGGGACTCCGCCGTCCCTCACGGATTTTTGACCAATTCTATGGTACCTGTTAGTGTCTAGAATTTACAGGGCTTCCGTTATGCGCAATGACCCTCAGTCACTCGCTGTTTTTCTTCCAGCACAGGGCTCCGTACACCTCTTTCACGGAATTTCGAGCAGGGACTCCGCCGTCCCGCCTGGATTTTTGTGCAATTCTATGGTACCTGTTAGTGTCTAGAATTTACAGGGTTTGTGTTACGCGCAATGACCCTCAGTCATTCGCCATTCTTACAAGAGGCTCCGTACACCTCTTTCACGGAATTTTGCTCAGGGACTCCGCCGTCCCTCACAGATTTTGTGCAATTGCAACATAGAATCAACAGTCAAAACATGACATGAAGTCAAGTTCCATTATTAAAATTTGTAATTGATTACGTTTCAAATACAATCCTAAACAGGTGGGTTTTTAGTCAAGATTTAAAGGAAGTCAGTGTTTCAGCTGTTTTACAGTTTTCTGGAAGTTTGTTCCAAATTTGTGATGCATAGAAGCTGAATGCTGCTTCCCCTCGTTTGGTTTTGGTTCTGGGGATGCAGAGCAGACCAGAACCGGAAAATCTTAGAGGTCTGGAAGGTTGATATAACAACAACAGATCTTTAATGTATTGTGGCGCTAAGCCATTCAGTGATTTATAAACTAACAACAATATTTTAAAGTCTGTTCTTTGAGCTACAGGGAGCCAGTGGAGAGACTTTAAAACTGGTGTTATGTGCTCTATCTTCCTGGTTGTCAGTAAGGGTGTGAATATTTCCAATGTCACTGTAACTGATGTCGCAGAGCCTGATCATTTGACTGTAATCTTTGAAAGCACAATGAACATTGACTCACTGAGCCAAACAGCTACTATCACAAAATATTCTTTAATAGAAACAGCAGAAACTTTCAATCAAATCTTGATTGAAAGTTTCCCTTAAGCTGTAGCGATGTAAATGAGTTACAGTTTGATATCTAAACTTTTACATAACAATTCCATTGCTCCCAATAAAGTGAAAGTTGTCTTGTAGGAACAAGTCTCTGGAGAAATGTGCAAACAAATCTGTAAGACAACTTTCCATAGGGCTTAACGTGAATGAAGTAAAACTCTACTTCAGGTTTATTATGAAAGCTGGAAAGAAAGATTGTGTAGCTACCACTCTACACTAAGACATGCAAGGGATGTGCTCTTTGTGGAAATCATAAGCAAAAACATTAACAATGCTCAAGCTTTATTTGCAAGAGTTGACAGGCTCACAAACCCTTCGGTGACTGTACCACCTGAACTGCAGTCTAACTGGGCCTGCATTGAATTTACCAACTTCTTTACAGAAAGAAAAGAGGATTAATCTACACATACACACTTAAACCAATATCAATGCTATACCCAGACAAAACAAATGCAGAAAAAAATAAATGTGAAAACAGCCACAAATGAAGGAGTCCGTAAAGTTGTGCAACTAAACGCCATTATAATTATTAATATTAAGATAAGTGTCACAAATATGTGCAGCAGCTATCTGAGTTGTAGAGCTGCAGGAGGAGCGCTGTGCGCTGCGCCAAAACGCAGGGCCGTAACGCACAACCTGGAGGCTGGGGGTATGAATGGGGGCTTTAAAATCCTCAATTTCAACTACTTAACTAAAAAAGCCTAGAAGAAATTATAGATCAGTTAAGTCTGTCATCAATAGATAGACCGGTGCCGGACTATTATTAGTCAGATCAGTGGCTGAGTTTGGAATGGATCAGTGACGTGCGGTGAGGTTCATAGCTGTTGAGGCACTGACTTAATCATAATCATATTTACAAATGTAGACCCTGCATGTTATTGCTTACATAAGAAAATTTTGCGCATGCGGACAAAAGCTGGAGGGCAAAAAGACAATTCCATTTGACAATTCTATGCCATCCATAGCCGTTAACTAAATGAAATTTGGAAATTTAGGCATTATTAATTTCGTGCTGTGCTCCACAGCAAAGGGAAAACCAATTTAAATACAATGTTACAGTCATTGACCTCTAGGGGCTCTCTCCATGAGAGAGCTCTCTCTTTGTTTTTCAGTTCTACCTGGCTGCCACAGGTGCAATGTGTTGGAGCTCATAAGCCACCCCATAAAGAGGTTCCTACCAGAGCTGTCAGATCCCTTCTTTTTTTCCCTGGGCCTTGATCTGAAGTGATCTTGTTTGTGAGCTAACTGTTTGTGGGGACTTGTATGATTTTTTGCTGTGAGCATATTTTGTGGAATCAAGTGTCTAAAGTAGTGTTTCTTTTCACAGTGGAAGCTGGTAGGGGTTCTCTGCCATTTTTGTTGAACTGTTTTCTCCTGTTTTGTGGTTAGCCAGGGAGTTCAGGTTTTGTACTTTTTTTTTATTCTCCTCTAGAAAGTGCTTTTATTTTATAGTTAAAAAGGGGGTGTTTTGTTTATTGTTTTGGCCTTTGGAGACCCTGAAACTTAAAGCTTACCTTGGTTGTTATTCTGTATTGCTATAAATGTCTGATAGACACACCTATCACACATCTCAACAATAAGTGTAATAATAATGACCAAAACAAAACAAGGACAATGGTAAGATCAGCTAGGAACCCCCTCCAAAACTTCCAAAATTGATGCTGTTGTCATGGTTGCTTAGAGACGGACACTGCGCAGCAGCAGTGAGCTGCTATTGAAATGTCCACCTGATACTACCATGAGGCCAGAGAACTGCCTGCCTCACCTTGAATCTATTTTCTGCCGTTTAGCTCCTCAGCACACGAAACACATTACACACATAGTTGGTGACAAAGAACACTATACATTATATACATAATCAGTTCATATATTAAATGTTTTTTATCCATTTTATTGGCGATGTACAGACAGGAGGAACATGCTCTCATAGAATGGCAGCCAGTGCAGTTAGCAAGAGGTTGATCAATCCAAGGTGAGGTTCAGCTCGCTGCTGCATCACCTGCTGCGTTTCCGAGCATTTGAATGGGAAAATGGGAAAATTCTACGATTTTGAATAAAAACTAATCAGAATCGGTTAAGCTAAATAAAAAATAAATACTTTACAGTACAAACCACAGAGTGAAAATAGCAATACAAGTTATTTTATCATTATATTTTTCCATTCTGACAGGTGAGGCTCTGCCTCACTTTCCTCCTGACCGCATGTCACTGGAATGGATATAGCCTCTGATGACACGGAAGTAGCAATGACAGGGTCTGTCTTAATTTTTGCTCTTAAAACATTTTAAATATCCAAAATACATAAATAAACCATAAATACATAAATTGGATTATGAAGTCTCTGTAAACAACCTTGTCCTTCAAAATATATCAACCATTAGTCTCAGACACAAGGAAGCAATGCAACACAAGAAAGTTGAAAATTGTTCAACTTTTGTCCATACTGTTGCTCTCGCATCCCACGTTTTGAGTTTGTCCCTAGTTAGTGATGGAAAACTGACACATTTCCCTGATGTTTGTTGCTCCACATATAGCAATCCCATTACTGTAGAAAAACAAGAGGGAGGGCATCATTTGATGTGCCAGAGTGAAGCTGTTTGTCATCCAGTGTCTTTGGTAGAAAGAGACACCACAAAAACAAACAAGCAAGCACCTGAAAATTCTCACCCTCATTTCATAATTGACCTCATTTTTATTAGTCATGTGCTTATCACACCATCCCTACACACATACACACACACCCCCGCACGCACCCCCACACACCGTCATATTTTATTAAAAACTTATAATTGTATCATTCAAACTGACTTACCTGTAAGTAGGAAGGTGCACCGACCTGTCCCGGCTTCACTGGTGATGTCACAGGTGTATTTGCCATAGCCTTCTCGGTTCAGAGCTTTAACATGGTAACTGGTGTCATGGCTTTGGTCACTAAACTGACCAACAGTGAGCAGGCGTAAGCCCAGTTTCCACTCATACTGCAGATGGTGAGCTGGGTAAGCTTGCAGTAAGTTACAGGTGAGGCTGAATGCTCGGCCAAGTGCCTGACGTACCTCTGTGTAAACAGGCTTCACAGTTGGAATGACTGAAATACAGAGAAGAAAATCAGAACTAGTTATTAAAAGGGCAGCATTATGTATTTTCCAGGCACATAGTGCAATTTTATAACAAACTAAAGTAACTACAACTTCAGTTGTTATAAAAATGCTGTATATATATACATGGAGGAATCAGATAAATATAAATTTCTTTAAAAACATTGACATTGAAAATTAATGCCTTAAAATTGACCCCTGTTTCTTTAAGAACCTGGTGGTCTTTCCTAAACTGCACCTTCAGCATGTCATCTCAATGTTTCCTCATTAAACCTTCAACAATGTTCTTAGGACTGCACTGAGAAGTAATTTGTATGATGAGCTCAGCAGATGTGCACTTCCACCAGGTGTTTGCTAATTGATGCTGTTGTTAGTCTGAAGGAATTGAGTGGGGAATAAGGGGCAGGTATTCTCTGTGAGACAGAAGCTCGGCTTGGAGCTAACCTTTGCAGCTCCGCAGAAGAGCTCCATGGAAATATTAGCACTTGGTGAGCGCACACATTTGCAGATCCTGAATGGCTGTGATAGGTGAAAGGGTTCCCAGCCAATACAAGATGGTGATGTGCAGAGAATTAGGGTGAGAAATATGAAGACAAAGCCAGAGCTAAGGACAAACTGGCAAAAGGAAGAAAGCTGTGTGGTTTATAGCGTAAAATGAAGGTAGAAATATCTATGGCACACTGACTAGCCTGGAGAGTAAAGAGGGAGAGAAGGATTGTGGAGAAAGATGGAAGAAGTACTTCAAAAAGTTGAATGGAGAAAATGAGAGAAAACAAAGATGAGAAGAAGCTGTCACAGTGGACCAGAAAGTGGATTAGTAAGGGTGAAGGAAGGGATTGAAAAGGATGACGACTGGACAGACAGTTGATCCGGTTGATAAACCTATAAAAGTACAGAAGTGTCTAGGAGAGCTAGTTGTAAAATTTTTGACTAGGCTGTCCAGTGAGACTAGAGATTGAGAAGATACCTAAACAAGGGAGATGTCCGTCCAAAATTGTGGCAACTAAAGAAGTATTAAGTTTATGAGTTATTCAATGAGATTATGGGAAAGTTGTTGAATCCAGACTGAAGTTAAAAGTTACATTTCTGAGTAACAGTGTGATTTTATGCCAAGAAAATGTACTACAGATGCAAAATTTGCTTTATGAATGTTGATAGAGAACTACAGAGGATATTAGTGGTAGCTGCATTGTTTTTTGTTATATCTTGAGAACGCATATGATGGAGTTCCAAGAAAGGAACCCTGTCAAGATGTATTGTGTGTGTGTATATATATATATATATATATATATATATATATCACTGGTCTCACCACCATCTTTTACACTTTTCCTTTCATTCTCGTTGATACCCTTATTGCTCACAGCTGACACTTTTCTCAGCTGTGAGCAATACAGCTCTGGACTGTTGACTTGGGGTCAACAGTCCAGAGCAAAAGGCAAGTGTGGAAAATAAGTGAAGAAACATGTCCAACCAGGTTGTAGCGGGTGGAGAAAAGTGTCAGTCCAGAGCAAAAGGCAAGTGTGGAAAATAAGTGAAGAAACATGTCCAACCAGGTTGTAGCGGGTGGAGAAAAGTGTCAGTCCAGAGCAAAAGGCAAGTGTGGAAAATAAGTGAAGAAACATGTCCAACCAGGTTGTAGCGGGTGGAGAAAAGTGTCAGCTGTGAGCAATAAGGGTATCAACGAGAGTGAAAGGAAAAGTGTAAAAGATGGTGGTGAGACTAGTGATGTTGTTTGGCTTAGAGACAGCGGTAATGACGAAGAGACAGGAGGCCTGGATGGAGACAGCAGAGGTGAAGATGTTGAAGTTCTATTTTGGGAGTGACAAGGATGAATGACCTTACCACGCTCTGCCCACGGGGCCGCGTTTCATTGGCTGATGCCCCTAATTGAATAATGTAAGCCTTTCTTACAGTGGCCGCCGTACTTTCTGCTTTAATATAAGTTTATGTGAGGTTTTTCCATGAATGTTAATATCTCTTTGTGAAATATCCGAAGTTTTATATATTTTTCTTTAGGATATAAAGACACCAAAAACCTATGATACAAAATAGAAACGTTCCGTAAGTAGGAAAGAAATAAAAATACTAAGTCTTTGGTGCAAAAAACTTATTGAAAATCGATTTATTCACTGCATGTTTATGTCTGTTAATTTTGAGATGGAATGGCAAGGGTCATTTAAATGGCCCTTTAAATGACCTTTAAAGGGCCATTTAAAGGTCTCAATGGCCCTTTAAACCATTCATACTACGAACACAACAGAGACACAATTAAAACTCTCAGATGACTTATTACCCCGCGATAATAACTCAGAAATAGTCCAAATTAGGATGCATTTTTATTTCTTTCCTATTTATGGAATGTTTCTGTTTATATCACAGGTTTTTGGTGCCTTTTTATCCTAAAGAAAAATATATAAAACTTTGGATATTTCACAAAGAAAAACCTCACATAACCTTATATTAAAGCAGAAAGTACAGCGGCCACCGTAAGAAAGGCTTACAGTATTAAATTATGCCACATAACTGATCAGTACAATGTTGCGAGGGAACGCAAAAGTTTTGCGAGGTAACGCAAAAGAAAAAAATTCCCCATGTCCCATAAGGGGCTCCGTAAAGGGGAGCAGCTGGGTCAACACTACTATGGTGGTCCACTGTTTTTATGTTTGTTTCTTTCTGCTGAGTCGTTTCACAAACACTGTTAGCAAGTCAACGCTAGCAGCAGTAAGAAATTTTACCGTTAGAAGACATGGAATAACATAAACTTAAAATTAAAGAAGTATCCATGTTAGAAGTGAAAATGACCAGCTGTATAAATAAGTCTTTTGCTGAGTTTTATTTAAAAAAACACCATTAAGCTCAGCTTGTGAGCTAACATTATCCAGTTAGCACTGTGCTCCGGCTAAATGACAAGGCACAGGCAGTTACACGACTCTCCACTGATTTCTGCTACATAATATTTAAATTATGAATTTACTTAATTTAAAAAAAATTAGGAGCCGAGTTGTTCAACTCAGACATAACTGTCTTTCTAATAAGAAAACTGGAATCAACCAACTTCATTTCCCAAGACACAGAGGAATTAAAATTAAAATACTAGGAAAAAAAATGACAAACATGGTAAAGCACGTTTAACGCAGGGATTTGGATAAGTAACTTTAATCTGCGTACTAGATTTGAAACAGCAAAGCATTACTGAAAAAAGTGGACCGACTAACATCATTGTCTGTAAATAGGTCGCCTTCTCCAGCTCCCAAGCATCTACATGGGTTGCCTTCCCCAGGACTTCATAGGAAGACTTTAAATCCATTCAATGGATGACAGCTCCTAAGCTTCAAGCTCCTCCGGTGCTGCAGTATTGCTGGCCCCAAGCTCATGTGGAACCAGTGTTGTCAGTAACGCGTTACTTAATGACTCGGACCACTTTTTTCAGTAACGAGTCATCTAACGCGTTGCTATTTCAAATCCAGTAATCAGATTAAAGTTACTTATCAAAATCACTTTGCGTTACTGTGCGTTGCTACCTTCTTTTGTTATTTAATTATATTTCCTCTACGTCTTGTCAGTGACCGACGTCTCAATGCGACAGAAATGTAAACAATGGAGGGAAATGTGCGTTTTGTGGAAAAACAGGAACTATTTTGAGTTTCTGTCGCGAAGTCTGATTGTTATAAGCGCTTTGAGCTTTTTTTTTTTTTTTTCCTTTTTTTTTTTTTTAAGTCGCTTGCAAATTTAATGAGTTGCAGGTTGCGCCTTTTTGGGCTCGTTTTTAAACATGAAGTTGCTCGTTTGGTCCTGGAAATAAGCAGAGACTCATAATAAATCCCAGAATTTGTCCGTCATTAAGGTAGTTTTAGTCAGAATCTCCCTGTTCATCATTTCCCGGATGATCCGTCCCGCTGTAACTTTGTTAATGTCAAGTTAATATATTACCTCTGAATGACGTCGAGCTTCGCGTTGCGCTCCAGAAAACTGCAAACATCGAGACTAATATGAACATCGCAATAAATGTGAAAACAGCCACGAATGAAGGAGTCCGTAAAGTTGTGCAACTAAACGCCATTATAATTATTAATATTAAGATAAGTGTCACAAATATGTG
>CAEFZY010042926.1:0-15854 GCA_903066815.1 Brachyrhaphis roseni
TATATATATGTATATATACATATATATGTATATATATGTATATATATATATATATATATACATATATATACATATGTATATATATGTATATATATATACATATATATACATATATATATATATACATACATATATATACATATGTATATATATATACATATATATACATATGTATATATATATATATATATTATATATATACCTGGAAGCTGTTGAGCTCAGCGTCGCTCAGGATGCGATCGTTGTCCTGGTCAGAAATGTAGAATATTCTGCTCAGAGCTCGAACACAAGCTGGCTTCAGCTGCAGGAGAAACAAACCGTTAAAGCTTCTGCAATATGAAACATTTATTCTGGACAGAAGAAAAAGACCTGTTTGTCCTCGGGGTCGTAAAGCGGCGCGGTGGGGTGCAGAACGGCCTTCTGGGCGTAGTAGAACAGCTCAGAAATGTTCTTCAGGTTCTTCGCAGAACACTGGGAGAGAAACGGAAACGCTTGGCGTCAGAAAGTGAAAGTTAAAGCAGAATATCGGAGCAGGATGTGAGCAGCTTCACCTCAACGCAGGTCTCGATCTCAGAGAACTGGTTCATAATGGGAAGAATGGTTTCCATGGAGCTCCCACTGCGCAGGTCGGACTTGTTCCCAACCAGGATGATGGGAACCCTGACAGAAACACAGAAACAGAGTGGATCCAGTCCATGGCTAAAACAGTCATATGATGCTCTACATGTAACTCAAAACATCGCAACAATTAACGGTATTTTCCTAACCAGGGGCGGAGCTAGACTTTCATTCAAGGGGGCCCAGAGGGGGGGGGACATGGTAAACAGCACCAAATGTTATTAAAATGGAACTAATACTTATTTTAATAACATGTTATTCTATTTTATTCTTCATCAGAGTGTCTTGCGAGCATCTTCAGTCAGAGGCTTCTTCAGATTCGCTGTAATATAGACTGCTACAGGAGATCCTTCCTGCCATCACTGTCTACAATACCTCTGAAGAATCTTAATGAGTTACAACAACATTTAATTTCCCTTTGGGATCAATTAACTCTTTTTAAATCTGAATTTGAATTCTATCAATAATTCTGATGATTAATCAGATAAAAAAAATGGCCTCCCTCTCTCTAAAAGCAGAAGAAGAGTCAAACAGAAACTACGTTCCTGACACATTTCTACAAAGATTGTAAGTCCAGTAAAACTGCAGCCATAAATCATGTCCGTCTTCATCTTCTATTCGAGCGCTAATGTTTGAACGCTAGCTGTAGCGACCCGTCGATCACCTGGAGTTCCCTTGTGGCTCCGCCCCTTTCCGTAACAACAGTCCAAGTTCAATGAATTCCCGTTGTGACACGTACTTGTTTCCTTTCTCTGCATCTCCGTTGATGAGAGGAATCCACTTGGTTTTAATCTGGAAAACAAGAAACCATTAAAGTATAAACAGAATGAAGTGATGCTAGTTGATATAACCTGAATATCCAGTGGTTACCTTCTCTATCGTGTCCTCGTTGGTGACATCATACACCACACAAACCACGTTGGCCTATGAAGGTTGGGAAAAACAAGATGGCGGCTTATGAGGTTTAAGATGCTAAAAATGTCCACCAAGCAGGAAGAAACCCGACATGATGCAACACATGGTAAATATAACCTTTGTTGGTGTTTTTTGGTTATTTTATGCTACTGACGTGTTTTCAAACCAACGTCACTTTAACACCAGTAAACAAGTTTGAACCGACAATTAAAATCTGTTTTCAGTTTTACCTTGTTAAATAAACCCTAAAAACTAAAGTAGCTTGAAGTTAATAATAAAGAAAACAAACATTTTTTATTTCAACTCCCTGACAGAGGAAAGTTCTGATGGCCCAAATGAAAAAATTAAACTCTGAACTCGAATTTATCAATGTAACAACCGGATGGACGTTACTTCTGGTGGAGACGACAGAAAGACGACAGGAAGTGGTTATAGGATGACTTTCTTTAAATACACAAACTTAAATAAGTACGATTTTTAATTACCTTTCTAATTTAATGAAAGCACCACAACTGCAAAATCGTGTTCTTTCGACATTAGCGAAATGTTAACACAGTTCTTTTTGTAATGATTGGGTAATTGCATCACTTCCTGTTTGTATTCTAGCGCATAAAAACACATTTTCTGCTGCTGCACTTTGTTTTTGTAAACCTTCGTGTTTCTCCTGTTGGACCACTAAAACACGCTGGATGAATTTTTCTAATATTTATTAAAAGATGGCAGTGAATTTACCTTGACAATTTCATCTCTGAGAACTTCATCACGTTGTTCCTTTTCTGATGGAAACAAGAGAAAACCAAACAAAACTTAAAATATTGACATTCAGAAGATAATTTTGATTGTAACAGCAGCCAACACTGCTGGTCCGGTACCGGAGTAATCCACGATGTGAGTGGGAACTTTCTCAGGAGTCACGTCGGCCGGGATGGTGATCTCCTCGGCTCTGGGTGGAACCTTCAAAATAAAAGCAGACAAATGTTTCAGGTCACAACGTTATGGACAACATGGCTGAAAAACGTATCACGATGTAAGCGTTTCACATCAGTCAATATCAATGATCATTGATTAGTTTTTTGTTTAAAATATTTGAAATACAGTCAGACTCTCGTTGTGATTTTCCTGTTTTATCCAGTTTTCCCTCCATTTTGTTTTTTAGCAGTTGTGAGACAAATATTGGAAACTTGAAACCATTTCTGTCCAATTAATTGTCAACAACTAACATAATTAATAATTAATGACGATTAATCAATTAATCATTTCACCTTTATTGGAAACTGATTAATTGGCTCATGGATGGACAAAAGAACAAAACATTTAGAAAATAGAACTGGAATAAACCTGGAAATACAAACATTTTTCTCACATATTTTCTATTAACATTCAACCAAAGAGACGTTCAACTCAAATAAATATGGAACAAAGTCGAGGCAAAAACCACTGAAAGTTGATATATTTTTGCATGAAAAAGAGTAAAAATATGTTTACAAAATAAACTGAAGTGATTTGTGTATTTATATTTAAAAACAACAATTGAGCTACAATTTCTCTGTTTTTTATAATTTATTAATAAATAAGTTATTAAAAATCACCAGAAATGCGTTTTAAAGATGAACTGGAGTTCACTCGGCGTAATAGTAATTTCCATTAGGTGTTTTTTGTCAGTAACATGCATTTTTAAGTGAAACCCTGGCAGTAGTGACGCTTACCCGCTCTGGAAACTCTTCTCCCACCAGAGACATGATGAGGGACGTCTTCCCCACCTTGGCTGCAGAAACAGTGAAGCATTGCATTCAAAAACATAAATACTCTATACATTATTGTAGAAATATGGATCGATATAATATGAAATAAACATGGCGGATACCTGTGGATATTCTTTTGAAATGTATTTTTGCATAATTTCAACTCTGTTGATGCAAAACGTAGAATTTGCAGCCTAAGAGTTTGTTTTAAAGTTACTTTTCTGCAAGTTTTTTTTCTCTAAAAAAAAGTCTTGAGTCACTGGATCACTGGATTTTCTAGATACAAGTAATATATAAAAGCATGCAGAACAGTGAGTCCCAAATAACAGAACAGGTAAGATGTGATCTGATGTAGCAACCAGCTATTTACTTTATTAAATTCTATTAAAACTATAATTACATATTTCTGAATTAAGAAAAAACACATTTTATCCCAAAATGCGCCAAATACAAACCAGCAGTGAGACCTCCTGTTAATACACCAGCTTTGTTATTCTGCCAGACTGCTGCAGCATTTGCAGGTCAAGTGAATCTACAGTAAACATTATATATTTATCATCACTGGAGGTATTTTACCCTGTTCTAACATTTATACATATTGCTTTAACTACTCGTTATGAAAAAAGTTGATTTGGAAATGTTTCTTTTGCCCTTATTTTATTAATTTCATATTTTGTTATTTGAAAAAACAGAATTAGAAAATAACCTTATACTTTTGTTAGTCCGATTATTTTTCACAAATTAAATCACAGGTCAACATAGAATAAAGTGAGACAATGTATGTTCAAATTGAGGTAAAAATATAAAAACAGCAAATTTACAACATAGGAAAAGTTACACTGTACAGTTATTAAAAATAGCATAAACAAACTAGAAGAAATGTGCAAATGAGTAGGATAAATTAGAAAATGTTCGAATCTTAAAGTAAACTATGACTAACCTGTATATAAGATTTATGTTGCCAATCTGTGGATTTCAGTAATTATAACTGAAGGTTTACACACAGCTTAACTATCAGTTTAAACTTTGGAGCTAAAACTCATAAAGCTGCCATTTAGGAAATTAATACTTTAAACACAGCAAATTTGCCAAAGCATAATTTTATCTTTAAATGTGGAACCGTTTCAGAAACATTTAGTGATGATCCTGAACAACCAAAGTTAGTTAGCTGCTACTGCTAATGTTTGCTAGCCGTGTAGCTTGTTAGCTGTCAGAGTTGGATACTTACGTTCCCCCAGTAAAAGTATCCTGACGTCTTGCTTCATGTTTCCTCACTCTGGGAAGAAGAGATAGCCGGGCCGAGCTGCTACGCAGACATTTATCTTTCATTTGAACGTCAAAATTTCAAGATGAACCCAAACATGCGCCTTTTCACGCCGATATTCAGGCAAGGTGAAACCCGTTTACTGTTCCGGTTCACGAAGCGCAGTGCGCAGAACTACGACCCCTGCTGGACAAAGTGGTTACCACAATCCAATATGGCGGATAGGGGGGAAATGGAGAAGGACCTCGCTGCAGAAAACAGAAAGGGGCGGAAAATGTAACACATGATTTCTAACCTGTTGGAGGTGGTAGGCTGTTGAACTAAAACTGTAGCAATACTGGTAGATAAAGCAAAAAGTAGCCAACTAAGAAATTATTCACGTAAGACTAAAAAACTATTTGCAAAAAAAATCTGCCTGATCATAATGTGACTTTAATTTTACAATGTCATCAGACAATATATACATCTATAACGTGCAAATTCAGCTTTTTTTAAAATAAAAAAATACAAATGAATAAAATAGTTTATAAACACAAGTAGCACTTCCAAATCATTTTTTTCTATAAAAAAACCTTCTGAAATAATGTGATTTTAATGAATAATCTATAAAAAAACATCAACAAAAACGCATAAATAGACATCCAAGTTCAAATTAAAATATATTAATTAGCAGAATAGCTTTATTTAGTATTTTCAAAGTAAACTTTCAGGCCATTCACTAAAGGCACACCATTATTGCATTTTAGGGAAAAAATTGTTTATTTTTTATCTAAAGAAGGTGTTAAATTGTTTATTTGTACATTTTAATGTATTTCTAAGGTATAATAAAAAGGCTAAAATGTTGCAATTTGTTTATCCAATTAATCTTTGATAAAATTGATTACTCGATAACTAAAAATAATCGTTAGGTGCAGCCAGTTTTTTTTAGACCTTTAGTCATTTTATTTTTGGGTGTCAAAGTTAAAACCCCAGATTCCAGCAGGTATTTGTCTAAAAATGTGAATTTTCCTGATCCTTTTGGTCTCCCACATAAAGGCCCACTTAAATGCCTTTAGGTCGATGGTTGTAATGGGATAAAATGTAAAAAATCTGAATATATTTGCAAGGATGCGTCTGTAAAAATGGCTGACATGCTGCAGTTACAGTCAGTTTGGGCTCATAATAACGGCAAGCTGTCAGTTTCTAAAGCATTTAACGGATGATTGTGCTTCAGCAGGAACATTCACTCAGTTTTTTTCCAAGAATATTTGCTTTAATGTCATGAATTGCGCTGGACTCCACAAAAACCACGATTCTAAGCCAAAGACCCGAACACTGAAACTGAGAAGCCACACAGCAGAATCTCTCCCATAAATAGGCTTTATTTGTAAAACCGTACACGTAAAAATCTAACTCAGATTCATAAAAAGTCTGTGGAGCGATAAAAACTGGAACAATAAACGGATAAATAAATCTACAGAAACAGAGGTTGGATCAGAGGCCCGGCACTTCCCAGAGCAGAACCTCGTCGTACGCGGCGGAGAAGAGAAGCGACCCGGACGGAGAAAAGCGGCACGTCTGCAGAGCGTCGCTGTGCTGCAGGAAGTCCTGGAACCGTCCGCTGGTCGATTTGATCAGCTTCAGGACTCGCTCTGATGGGAGGACACACAACCCTGACCACATGAGGATCTGGTTCTCATTGAAAGGCTTTTTGTAGCAAGTCCAAGAAAAACCATCTAATCATTTTATAGTTTTAATCAGTCTGGCATTAGGGATGAAGCGATTAATCGTTTTCTTTGTTCTTGCTCTCTGTGTCGGCTTTTTGCTACACACACACTTGTTGCCGTAGCAACTGACACCATTTTATGTTTCAGGATTCAACATCAAAAACACCAAAACACAAAGAACAGAACAGTCAGTCTGTTACGTTTCATGTTTTCAGGCTTGATGTTTATTTTACTGTTACTAATAAGAGATCGTCTGAACACAGCGGTGATTGATCAGCTCATTTAAACACCTGATCTGATGACGATCGATCAGAGTTGGTGTTTAGGTCGCCTTTTTTATATTTTTTAACTGAACCAAACACACAGAATTTCACAGCACATCTACATGTTACGGTTGTCATAGTCAAGCTACCATAACTGACCTTCTTCCCTCTCCCTCGCTACTGTTTTCTTAATTAAAACATTTTCCTGACCTTGCTATTTAGTTCTGATAGTGTTGACAATTAGAATCAAAGCACTGCGTCCTTTTTTCTTTTATGTATTATGCATACATATATGCCCTGCGACAGACTGGCGACCTGTCCAGGGTGACCCCGCCTCTCGCCCGGAACGCAGCTGGAGAGGCACCAGCAACTCCCAACCCCATTAGGGACAAGGGTGAACAGAAAATGGATGGATGGACGTATACATATAAGATTTAGCGCGTTATATTGACAATTTAACAGTTAAAACCAATGCTAGTCGTCGTTAGCCAGCAGCTTTTTGCCCTCCAGCAGGGAGAGGAGTGACGTCACGCTGCACAGTTATGACAGTAATAGTCCCAAACTTGAGTCACCATCTTTGTTACCAGTCCTCACCTTTGCACCCCACAGCTATCAGGTGACCCCTGGGAGACAAGCTAATGCACGTGGCCCAGTGGGTCAGGGAAATCTTCTTAATGATCTGAATTGAAGGAAACAAAAGGTTTAACGATTATTCCTCTCAATCTGGACAGAGGAAAACAACAGGAGACAGGAAGTGACGTGTGATACTTGTTTTTTAGTCAGGCTGTAGAAGGACAGCTCTTTCTCCAGGCTGTAGCCGGTGTAGAGCAGCAGGCCGGGGTCTGCTGGGTAGAAAGCAGCCAGGCTGGGCGGCAAACTGTCCTCCTGAGTGACAGACTGGGATTATTTATACTACAGAGATAAAATAAAAATCGATCCTAAACATGTGAAACTGCCTCCTGTTCACTCCAAACAGATAAATACTACGAATGAAAACCAAACACACATTTACTTATAAAAATATGGGAAGGTCTAAGGAGTAATAATCATTTCCAAGGAACAGTTTGTCAGATAGCAACCAGAGGTTAGTGGTGGGTATTTATTGTATCATTTATCATTTATGGTTATAAATTTTTCTTTATCATTATGATAAATTTCAATTAATGATGTTTAAACACAATTAAACTGTCTGAATTGCTGGGATTGTTGGTTTCACTATTTTAATCACTGCTTGTTCAATAAAGGTGCATCAATAATGTGAAAATATGAATAAAATCAGTTATTTTGTGTTTCCTTGGGAATCAGTAAAAGATAAAGTTAAAATAAAACCAGGAGTCGAACTTCAGAGCTGGGCGGAGCGGGAAACGACAGCCAGTCCAGCAGGTCACACTTCTCCTTGGACCAGTTGGTGGCCCAAACGCTGACCCGTCTGTCGGCGCCGGCAACCAGAAACATCTCGTTTCCTTCCAGTCCAAACCGCTTACACTGAGAACAAAGAGAAAAAGAACCACAAGATTTTAGCTAAAGTCCAAAACTTCACAATAAAAACTAAAAACAGGATAAAATAAACTGTTTTTAAAGTTTAACTCTGCTTGTTAAACCAGTTTTAACTTTAAAATGTTTAAAAAGATGCCAGATATTTACATACAGTTTGAATATTAAATACTTAAATATATATTGTGATCGACACACAGTCAATACTAATAGATAATACATCTGATATATTTAATATTTATCAGAATATTTAACATATTTAACATTCAATGTAATATTGCAGGTTATTTGTTGCTAGGCACTCTTTGGTTGCCTAGCAACAAAGTGCTGGGTAAGTTCCTCCAAACTTTGGTTACCTAGCAACGACTTTTTGGGTCAGTTACACAGCAGAAGTTTAAAGTTTCGCCTCCATAACTGACTAAAGGAAATAATGACGAGGAGAGAAAACTGAATAAAACAGGAAATATTACGAATCAGTTTGGTAGTTTTTCAGATATTTAAAAATATCAATAATTACTCAGTAATTACTGATATTGACTGAAACAAAATGCTTCTACCAGCCCTAATTAATTACAAACAGTTTAAATACTGAACTGTTGGTGTTGGATTTAACTTTGGTATACTTTTGAATTATTGCCTTTTATTTAAGAAATAAAATTAAATAAACTTTTTTCATCTGGTTGCCCGATTAAACGTGAGAATAACTGAAACAAATAATAAAATAAAGGTCCCTCCTGGTGTTTTAATCCCTTCATAATGGAGTCAGTCTGGTTTCAGTTCACACCTGTTCGCTGACGCTCTGGATCGAGTTGATCGCTGCTCCTTTGTGATCCCTGATGACTCGAATCGTTGCTCCACTGATCGGGCTGCTGATGGCGACCAGACCATTACTTCCTGCTGAGAGGATCACATGACCTGAAGGAGAGACAGAACCGTCACAAAGGAATCCGTTCGTTCCCGCAAGCAAGAACGATTCAATACGACCAAAAATGAATCAGTTGAATGAATCGGTTTGGACAGCGCTGCATCGAGGTCGGTGTTGGTCGTGATTAGTGAGCGTGACGCAGCGTTTTCTCACCGCTGGCGGAGTAAGTGATGGCGGTAATGGCTTCCTGATGAGGACGCAGCTTCATCTCCATCTCGGCGGAGGCCAGCTGGAAGATCCGCAGTGTCCCGTCGCCGTAGCCGGCGGCGATCCGCGGGCCGTCGCTGCTGGACGACGGACTCCAGCACAGACAGCGGCAGGCCTGAGCAGCACAGGGGGCAAAGGTCAAGGTTCACTGAGGGCTGGACGATACGCCTGAAAGACTTATCACCATAAAAGCGTTTCATATCAGTTGATATTGATAATTACTGATTAGTTTTTTGTTTCAAATATCTGAAATACCGCTGCCGTTTATCCAGTTTTTTCTCCACGTTGTTTTTTATTTCTTAGCAGTTATGAAAAGGGGGGAAAACTTGAAACTGCTTCTGACCCAGCAGGTTGTTGCTAGGCAACCAGAGAGTGAGTCGATTCCCACCTACTGAATATCAGATGTTTTATATTGATCACATGTTTATCGCGATATTATTATTGATTTATTGTCCATTAATTGTTTCACATCACTGTGTTTTAATTCTTCCTGCAGGTGAATCAGTTAAGTTACAAAAATATATTATTAAGGAATCAGGCTGATAGATAAAGTGAAGTAACTAATAAACTTTTTATTCAAAGCAATACCATTTGGTTTGGTTTGACTTTATTGTAAAAAAAAAAAAAAGTCAAAGTTGTATGTAAGCAAAGTTTACATACAAACAAAATAAATATAAAACAAAAGCAAAGAAAACAAAAGAAGAACAGTAGTAAAGTATATTTACACGTTCAAAAGTATATTTACAAAATTTCGAGACATTGTATATATAAAAATACTGGAAATAGTTAATGAAATATTGAACAAAAGTTTTCCTTTTGGAATTCAAAAATGATTTAAGTTAAGAAAGTAAATATAATTTGCAAAAGAGGAAAGAAAATTAAAATCTGGATGGGTTTCAGTTATCAGTGTGAAATGATTGATGGAACGATTATCGCAAATTTTGTGCTTTAAAATGTAGTTTATGTTAAGACATGTATATTTAAATATAAATGTGTGTATACGTACTTTCATTACTGCAGGCTGCTGAGTCGGTGAGCCTGATCCTCTTTTAGTAAATTATTGGTTTGTAAAGTGGTATTTTGTTTGGTTTTATTTTCTGTACAGTTGTTAATTTACCAGAGTAAAGTGTGACCTGACAGCAGCTGCAGGGCATAAAGAGCCGCTGATGTTCTCCCACCTGGTTGATGACCTGGAACTGGACCACCAGCTCGAAGCTGCCGGTCGACCAAACCCTCACGCTGCCGTCCTGGCTGCAGGTGGCGAAGCGGCTCTCGTCGCGGCTGAAGACGACGTCGTTGACCTGAACGGCAGAGCAGAGCGTCAACGGGGAGGCGGCTTCACTCCTGCAGGTGTTGGCAGCACGAATCCTGAACTACGACTTCTGACTTTTTGCACGTTTTAGTTTTTTCATTTGGGTTTCTCCTGCTTATGAAAACAATTCAAGTGATTAAAAGAAGCAACCATATTTTGGTGAAAGGTTAAAGTTTTTTGCTGTCTGGAAAATCCCAGCCGAGCCCAGCACCGTTCCCTAGCAACACAAGCTGAGTTCCAGCATGTTTGGTCAGCTGGTTTTCCAGATGTATGCGCTGTGCAACGGCTGCTGGAAAAGACAAAGTGTTTTGTTGTAGACTTACCATCCAGAAACCACTTGCTGCATGTTGGTTGTGCAGGAGACTCTACTAATGCTTTTCAAAGATGTGTGGTTGTCTAATCTGTTGGCAGCCATTTTCATGAGTGAGTGAAAACATTGATTTGGGGGGCGTGGCCAACAGAAGCTTATTTGGATTTAAAGACTCTACAGCAGCTCATTCTGAGTGAAAATCTCATTATGTAAGAATTATTTAGTGCAAAACATGTGATGAAGATGTTTTGTTTAGGCCATAGACCAATCCTAACCTGTTTAAGGAAGCAGTTCGCCTTTATGAGTTCTCCAGTAGGGTTACCTTCGCCCTGTGTCCGCTGACCAGGCGGATGATGCTGCTGTCTGACCAGTTGATGTACCAGAGCGTTCCCGCTGTGGTGCCAACGATGCCCATGTCCATGGAGTTATCGAAGGTCCCGCTGACCAACTTCCCGTCCAGCACGACCTCCTGCTCCACCACGACCTTCGACCCACTCAAGGTCACACTGACAAGAAAATCTGACGTCATGAATCCATTTTTCACAGCTTCAAATAACACATTAGTAAGCAGTTCCAGTGATGTAGTGAACAGGCGAAAGTTTGGAGGAAAAACACTGAACAAAGTTTGAAGCATGGTGGGGGCAGCATCATGCTGTGGGGCTGCTTTCTCTTTATATTGATGAAAAAGTTATAGTTCCACTGGCAGATTACTTCACTTAAAACATGGGAAAAATATCTTGTTGTTAGTGAAATAACCTGCCAGTGGAACTATAGCTTGGTTGCTAGGCAACTGGCTGGGCTTGGCTGGGGTTGCTAGGCAACCGCACCAATGAATCTAGAACTTTTTCGTCAATATTAAGGAATTATTTATTTTATTCTGTAAAGTTTCTTTTAAGTTATTTTTGTCTTATTTCAAGTGAACTAAGACATTTGCAGTAGAAATTAAACAAACTAAAATAGTTGGTATTTTAGATTCTTTAGGTTTTGTTTTTCTGCCTGAAGCCATCAGGAACGTTTTGAGTTACTTCTGTAACTCAAACTTCTGAAAAATTGTGCAGAGCTAAGATACTAGACGTAACAGAATCATTTCTCATCTGGATAGAAAATGTACTGAAACGTTAAAGCAGTTCCAATTTAGATTAAATGCTGAGCAGATGAAAGGAAAAGCGTCTCGTTACTCATTTATGCTGCAGGTCGTCTCAGCAAACTTTATGCCCTGAACCACTTCAATCTGCCATAACTGCAGGCGGCCGGTGGCGCTGCCCGTCAGCAGGCGATTCTCTCCACAAAGCAGAACTCCTGCAAAACAGTTTTCAACTCAACCGGGACAAAATGAAATTAAGAACCCGATATTACATGCTCAGAACCATCTAGTACCGATTTCTCCCTCATCTGCTTTCCAGACCATGAAGCAGCGCTGCTTGTTTACGTCCCACGCACAAACATGTCCGCCGGCGGTGCTGGTTAACAGGAAGCAGTCCATGTGGTAGCAGAGAGCGGTCAGCTCCACGTCGCCCACCTCTGACGGCGCCGACACCCTGCAGGCCTACGGAGGCAAACAAAGCAGAGCAACATTTATTCATTCAGGAAACTGAGGCAAAAGAAAGCAGAAAAATAAATCAATAAATACAACTAAAATTTTTTTTAAAAAAAATGGGTAGCCCAAAAAATATAGATAAAAAAGAAATTATAAAAATATAAATGAATTGCCCAAAAATTAATAAAAAATTTGAATTAAAAAATGAGTATCTCAAAAATAAATAACATAAGAAAATAAGGAATAACTAAAAAAAAAGCTTATTCCTAAATTGACATCTAAAATAAAAAAAATTAAATTAAAGAAATCATAATAAAAAACCAAATGCAATGCAATTACTAACAATAGTTAAAATGAAAAGGAAATAAGCAACTCAAAAACAAAAATAAAACTAAAAATAACTCAATAAAGGAATATTTACCCGAAAATTAAATGAATAAATTACAATGAAATTAATAAATATTTTAAAATTATTTAATTCAGAAAATAAAACAAAAAACAATCTACATAAGTAATAATGTGATACAGAATACATAGAAATAGAAACAATTAAAAAAGATATGGGTAAAATAAATAATGAAAATAGATAAAACTAATAATTTAAAAACAGAAAAAAACCAGAATCCAATAAATAAATAAATTAATTAAAATAATAATCAGGAAACAATAAAAAAGGAATAAAAAGAAAAAATAATAAAATGAATAAATGTTTGTGCGTTGACCTTGATGTCGGTGTTTGCGGCGCGTGTGTGGATGAGGCAGAAGTGGACCCCTTCGCTCCCCACACAGGCCAACTGCCCGGCTGCTGTGGGGCTGAAGGCCACGTCATGGATGGGCGCCGACATGCTGACACTGCAGAGCAACTGGACCGACTCCGAACTCCACAGCGCCAGAACCGGATCAGAGAAATCTCCTGTACGCCAAAACAATCATTAATTATTTAGAACATCAGGAGAAAACACATAATTACAGCTAAACTTTGTGATCAGACACAATCTGATGAGTTCGACAAACCAACAGAGAGGAAGTAGAGGTCGTCTCTGGAGAAGGCGAGGCTCTGCACCGCCCCCTTGTGGTGGGAGCCGGTTCCGCGGCAGGCTGCGGTCTGAACGTCCCAGACGGAAATGAGGCTTCTGCTGCTGCCAGCGGCGGACACCAACGTCTGGAAAACACAAGATGGAGGACAGCTCAGCTACAACGCCAAATGTTCAAAATACATCAAACGAAATTTATTTTGAACATTTGGTGTTCAAAATAAATTTGTTTTTTTCAGAAATCTGCCTTTTTAAGCGTCTCAATACTTTAGTTAATGATTAATCAGTTATAAAATTGGTTGACAATTATTTCAATAATCGATTAATCACAATTAATCGTTTCTGCCCTAAGCATTTTGAAACCCTGAACATTGAGCATCACAGCGTGGATAAAGCTCAGAAGCACCTGAGCGTCATTAGAGATGGCCAGGCAGGAGATTTCCTCGCTGTTTCCCTGCAGGTGACTCTGGGTTCCCGTGTGGAGATGCTCCAACACCACCACGCCGCCGCAAGAGTACGCAAATAAACCTGCAGCAGAATCACATTTTCACCTTAAAGGGGCGGTACCATGTGTTTTCTAGGTACAAAGTAACATTTTATAGCACAATCAAGAGCCTGTTACCTTCAGTTGTTATAAAAAATACTGCATATAAGAAATGTGACTTAAAAGAAATTTCTTCCTGATTTAACACCTTGAAATTGGGCCTCTGTCTCTTTAAATTTACTGCTCTTTCAGAAGCTCCACCTTCAGAAAGTCATCTCAACATGTCTCCTCTGTTAACCCTTTAATGTTTTTACCAGCGTTGCTCTGAGCAGCAGCTTCTATAATGAGCTCAGCAGATGGTTGCTAATTGCTGCTGGCTAGTCTGAAGGAGCAGAGTGGGGGAGGAGCTGCGCCAGGAAGGCGGGGCTAGGTCCTCATAGGTGTTTTGATTGCAGAATTTCTCAAACATGCATAAAGGAATCAAAGCAACAATGCAGGTTTGCTTTTGATGAAGGAAAAACATTAAAACATGATGGGAAGATAAAAAAAAAATGGGTCAGATTTAGAGAACACTGCCCCTTTAAGTGGTTTTATGAATTAAAGTAAATTTGTCAGATGAAGATAAATCCCAAACGGACCTTGATCGGGGCTCCAGCCCATGTTGCCTCGGCCGTTGCCGTTGTAGCCAATCACAGCTTTCAGCTTTATGCCTTCGTCTTGAGGTCGAGGAGCTGAAACGGACTGAATTAGCAAAATGACAAGTTAAATCTGTTATTTTTTAAAGTATTTAACTTTCATTAAAAATATTTTTTGTTTAGATGTTTGTTGAAACTGTCACCATGTCGTTACAGTCATTATCAGAGCCAGGAGGTGGGTCTTAGTGCTGTCAATCACCCCTCAGAGCAGCTTCTCAATCCCCCGCTACGCTCCCGCTAGCATAGCCTGTCATGAATGCTAAGGCTAGCTAGCACAGCCACCGGTGACAGCGTGTAAACAGTTTTCCTGTAACTGTAAATTGTTTCTCCGCCATTAGCACATTTGGCAGCGCATTCCTGAGGATGATTGACGGCGCTAGGCCCCTCCTCTTAGCTCTGATTGGTTGTTTTTGGTCGATGTGTTTCTTCAAACGGCTATAGCAGCTCAGGGAGACGGGGGAGGAGATCGATCTTTTCACAGATTATCTCTTGTATTAAACTGTAACAACATGGTGACAGTTTTAACAAATATGTAAAAAAACTTTTCTTTTTTTTCTAAAAGTTACAAACTGCAGCAGATTCTGAATAAATAACTACCTGATCCAGAGACGAGGCTTTCAAACGGGGAATAAAGTGCTTATAGCAGTCTGGACGGTCCGGTTTGTTTTCATCCAATTCCACTGAAAACAAAAGTTTACAACAAAAAGTTTAAATTTAACATAATTAAATACACATAAGGTCAACTCCCTGTTATAGTTCAAAGAGACTGGAGGACTTACTGGTTTCCAGTTTGTCTGTTTCCACGGGAGAAGCGCCGTCCAAGTCGGTGACTTTGAGAAAGGAGACGGCAGGTCTGCGGTCGGGGCTCTGACTGGGACCAGTGGGTTGGACTGGTTTTGCTGGGTCGTCGTCACAAACCGACAGGTGACCCAAACCTGAGATAACGTGCCCAGGTTGAAAACTAGGTGCAGAACTAATGTTTACGACCAGTATGTTAGGATTAGCACAGCTAATCTTGTAGTCCGCTGATGGTGTGTATCAACACAGTTGAATTTAGTGCATTAGCATTAGCTCCTGCTAAATACCATGTTGGCATAGCGCTTTAGCATTAGCTCCTGCTAAATACCATGTTGACATAGCGCTTTAGCATTAGCTCCTGCTAAATACCATGTCGGCATAGAGCTTTAGCATTAGCTCCTGCTAAATACCATGTTGGCATAGCGCTTTAGCATTAGCTCCTGCTAAATACCATGTTGGCATAGCGCTTTAGCATTAGCTCCTGCTAAATACCATGTTGGCATAGCGCTGTACCATTAGCTCCTGCTAAATACCATGTTGGCATAGCGCT
>CAEFZY010042931.1:0-41931 GCA_903066815.1 Brachyrhaphis roseni
GGTCAAATGTTTCACCATGTTGGAGGTTTTTCATCCTTATATTATAATTAAAGCTCTGTACATGTTGCAACTGTCCCTAGTATCACTTTTTTTTTTGTGAAATGAAACTGCACTTTGAGAAGCTTCGGCCGCGACGCCATCTGGGATATATTTTAAATCAAAATACGGAGCGTGTACAATACGTAGTCAAGTATGTTTCACGGGAATGCCATGACGCCATTTTCGCCACCATGCGTCAGTAGAGCAAACCTCCAGCAAACAGTGAAACTTAATGTGCTACCTGACCTGAGACATTTTGTGAGATGTTTTATTCTTAAGAGCAAAGACAACCAACAAGAAAATTCTCCTACATCAAATCTGTAAGGTCATTTGCAGGAAAGAACATTAGAATGAGCGTTAAAGCCCAAGTTTTTCATAGCCAGAGGAAGATTGATTTAAGGCACAAAGTCTTATTGGATGTGAGTGTGAAAGTTGTGTCGGACGCATTTTGCACGTAGAGTGGGTGAGTAATGTAGTTAAATAATACGAGTTTGTGGAAAATCTTCAAGAAAATGCTTAAAGATATATGGTAGCATTAAAGGGTTCTTACATGTAAATACAGCAGCTACTGCAGCTTGTGCTTTCATTTTGCCATAGAATGCTGCCACCTGTCAATCATTCCAGAGGGTTTGTCAGGGTTTCTACGTGTGGAATTTACACACGTAGAACTTCACTTATTGATCTATGCTTTGACTATCAATCATAGTGTCATTATAACAAAAAATGGGATGTTAACCAGACAAACATGTGGTAGTTGCCGTCAATCACAGTTTCATTCAAATGCACATGAGGTCGTCTGCAGGCCTTGATCCGTCTCTTGCATTTTCCCAGACTCTAGTTTGGTTTTGGAAATAGATTTAATTGTACTCCGTCCTCTAAACGCTCCAGGTAATGGCTGCCGGAGTTGCACGTTCCCCATTAATTCACCACCATTGTTTCATTTTTATTTTTTTAATCTCCGTAATTGCAGCACTTTTGCAACAATGAACCCTGGCAATGGTTGTCAGAGGTTCAGTTTCTCCAGATAAGGTGTGTGTAACCGTTGCTTGGCTAATTGCTGACAAACAATCTGGAATGATTGACAGGTGGCATCATGTCAATTGCTTGGCAAGGCAATGCCTACTGCCATCTCTAGTCACAGCCTAGCCACAAGTGTAGCATTAGCCAGTGGCTGTTAAAATGAAATCAAATTTGCTCATATAATTGCAGGTCATGTGTGCAAATATGTGCTATGTGCTGTGAGTGTGCAATTGTTGTTTATTGCTTTGTATGAAC
This sequence comes from Brachyrhaphis roseni, assembly GCA_903066815.1. Lineage (NCBI taxonomy): Eukaryota > Metazoa > Chordata > Actinopteri > Cyprinodontiformes > Poeciliidae > Brachyrhaphis > Brachyrhaphis roseni. The sequence continues at coordinate 1,315 of CAEFZY010042931.1, forward strand.
ATTGCTTTCAACAAGCTGATGTGTCTTTTCCCCTTTAACCCGACCTCATGACATTCAGGCAACAAATTAGGACAAAATGCCAGAGGTGGGTGACTGCATGCTGCCTGCCCTTCATATGCCTGGAGGGCACATGCAGACCAATTACATGGAAATGTAACGCCCTCATTTCTGCGTTCATATTACTGCTAGAAGCTCAGTCTAACCTTCTGCTAATATATATTCTGCTTTTTAGTACATTCATTACAGCTCTGACAGCTGCAGCTCTGTGAACCAGTGACAGTTGGCATCATCAGAGAGAGCATCACTGGAATCAGATCAGCTCTGACAACCTGACAATAGGCTGCTAATCTCTATGTGTCGGCAGCATGAAAAGAAAGGTCTGAAAGGTTGGTCTGACTGAGCTGTGCTAAAGCCTACGGTTTATCTGAGGCACTCTCTGCATGACGACACGCTGGATGAGGGGAAGGAAATTAAATGGATTTGTCAGTTGTAAGTGTCCCCTGAGGATTATTGCCAAACAGTTAGCAGAACGTAACATATCACATTTGTTTTGAATGCTGAGTGTAACTCAGACCTCGTTAAAGAGGGGAATCACTTAGAGAATAAATGCAGCATTACTGTGTGGTAGATTTACCAACACAGCTCTGCCAACTGACTGTTGATCTTTTTTTATATGCGTCCAATCAGCACCAAGGGAGACTGAGAATAGGGTCAAATGTAAAGAATCAAGACTCACATCATTTTAGAAATGTTACATCTGCATAGCAAAGTTAATGTTACACACCACAATACAGAGAATGTAATCCAAACTGATCTCATTGGATTTCCAGTGGTCAATGGGTTATGGTTATGGACTCCAGTTTACAGAGGAATAAAATTCTGTAATATTATATAAGTTTTGCATCATTGGCATAGATAAAAGGTTTGTTCAATCAGCCCCAAACTGAACACAAGATGGAATGCAATATTATTAAGATGAATTGAACAGAATCATGACTTAAGTTCAAGTCTCAGATTTGAATCCCAGTTTTTATCAAAATACTCGATGTTAGTAAAATATCAGTAATGCAGCTTGTAAGCATTGAGCAACCTACATTTAATAATTTGGTATAAATTAAATAAGCAGAGTGGAGACACACTAGTGGCTTTATCCAAAGATTTTTCTGTGGAACATAATCTAAAATTATTTCTGGGGAATTTGCCTATTCGCTAAGTTTATTTCTAGAGGATATCTTAAACATTTGAAAGAAAATGCAACTTGCACGTTATTGGTTGGCGTTTACAAAGGAGCCAATTCAGGATCATTCAAAAGGAGCAACAAAAAGCAAATGACGTGGATTAGAAGTGCGTACCAGTAACTCATGGTGCCATTCAGGACATGCTTTACACTTTTAATATCGGAGCAAGACCGAGAGATGTTAGATTACAAATCTAGAACAAACTTAGAAAGTACCATCTACTTAACAACCCAGAACAAGAATCAAACATGGAGAACCAACATTTAGCTTTATATTGTACAAATCTGGAACTCATCCCAGGACAAATGGAAACAACGTTTAGTTTCATCAGATCAAGAATCCAGAGAAACCCCTACTAGTTTATAAATTATGCACTACTTATTCTTATTAAACATGGGGAACCAATATGTACTTTTATACTTTTTACCTTTTTGCTTTGTTGTTTTGTTTATTTGTTTTTAATTCATGTAAAGCATTTGAACTGCCTTGTTGCTGAAAGTGTGCTATATAAATAAAAACACCTTATTATGAAATAATCATCTCTGGTACCCGGATATTGAGTCGGTAGCGTGTCATGGCAGTAATGAGACATACATCAACATTCTTCAGTCAGAGGTGTCTTCAGATTTGTTGCAAAACTGACTGCTGTCAGAGATTCTCCCTGCCCACAGCATCACAATCATCCAATGACAACATTTAATAATTTGCCTTCGGGATAAATAAAGTATTTTTGAACAGATTTTTTTTTTATGTAAACCTTTGAACCCAGTGAATGCTTCACCTTCTGCTTCGCAATCCCATTAAAATAAATTAAAGTGTTTTAAGTGAAGTGGAAAAACGTGTGAGTACCTTTGCAAAGTGCTGTGGAAGGTTATCTTTTCTATATGCAGAGCCTGAGAGTGTTGAGTTCATCAGACTGCGTTGGGCATCAGACCAGAAGGGGTCACTCTGTCACCATCGCTGTTTAGTCGCTGCTGTCCCCTTTGTGTCGGCTGAGATAACAGCCGCCATACAAACAGTGAGTAAGCTTCAATCCATGATTCAGATGAGAACAAACTCGACAGTTCCTGTTCAACATTCATTTTTAGATATAGATATGGATACAATATTTGGTTGCTGTTCAATCAACAGTGTTGTGAAAATGTGTGAATAAATTTTGATTTAAATGGCAGCTGGTGATTTTAAACTTCAAGTATTTGTTTCTGCTGACACAATATCAACATATGTATCAGAACTGAACAATGTGTTTTTTTCATGTATATCTTTCTCTGATCTCTGTATCGCACACACACCTATTGTTTTTGAAGCACAAAAGCACTCACTCGCTGATATTCCAATCATTTCTCTTCCGATTGCTCTGCACTTGGCTGCACCTGCTCCAGCGTCCTCTCTCCTTCATCCTACCTGGGGGGAAGGTGAGTGACGAGGCTCGAGTGCAGAGGAGGGCTTCTGATTTGTATTAATTTGCAGCCAATCTCTGGGGAGGGAGGAGGAGGACGAGAGAAAGCCGTACAACTCTGCCTACTTCCTCCAGCATGGCTGCTGAATGAAGAAACAGGAGCCATCCCATCAATCCAGCGCTCCCAAAAGATTTGTCCAATCAGCCCCGAACCGAACATAGAAATTAATCACTTCACCATTTCTAACAACTGATGGCTACAAGCTGTGCGTGAAGCTTTCAAAGGGAATACATGTGCAGAGTCCACATTCTCCTTTTAGAGTCCCCTGCTTTAAAAACATCTAACATTCAGAGATATTTGCAAATTACTTTAATTAGGAGAAGAAAATCTAAAATTGGCTTCTAATGATAGTTGTGGCCGTCATTAGAAGCATCATTATTAAAAGGTTTTGTCCTACGATTTAAATAAATTAAATAAAATGCATTTATTCAGTGGCTTTAGCAAGAAAGCACATGTTTGTGTTAAGAAGCTTGCGACATTAAAACAAAGAGAAAAACTGAACTTTTTTTTTATAAAATAAAAAGAAAAAACAGTCAATCTAAATCTGGATTAAATCTCATCTTTTATTGAGCCCAAACAAGAGGAAACCTAATCTGACTTTGCAGTCTAAAATATAATCCTTCATGTCAGATTTGTTATGTTTATTGTTCCACTTTTAAGGGAGAAAACTCTCCACTGTGTAGCATGATGCAGGTTTTATATAACCAAACACTAGCAAAGTGCTGACCAGGAAAGAAGCACCTGGATAAATTTAAGCACACATGAAATTTGCCACGCTGGAAAATTCAAAACGTAGGTTTCCGATCACATATCAAAAATGTATGATACCAAACACCCACCGAAAATATAGCACAATTTCAAGACACCAAAAAACATTAACTTACTGCCAAAATTGACTGTTTTTGTTTTGTTTATTTTTGTTTTTTAAACGCTTGGACTGTTTATATAAGCAGTTGAGCATATAGCACAGATTACTTTACCTGTTCAGATTTCAGAGGAAAACACATATTCAGTCCATTAAATAGAAAACTGAGCGGGCTGATCAATAGGCTAACGAGTGGATAATGAGAACGTGGAGGTGTTGGCACTAATGGTTAGAAATCCACTGGGTTCAGGCAGAAGTGAGATTAAGTAAATTTTTGATCAACTACATGACACCATAGAGACGGAAAAAGGGATTTACAATATAGCTGGTTGACTGCTGAAGTCTTTATTTTGGGGGTTTGGATTGTGAAAAAGAAGCAACACAGTTTTTTTGTTCTTATTATTTACCTTATTACATTACAGATCCAACTTAGGTTTCAAAGAGTCTTTGATCACAGTGGGATCCTTCAAACAGGCTCACCAGATAAAGGGTAGCACCCCTCACTCCCATCCATATAAACATACTCACACAAGTCATCAATGACTATCCCATACGTTATTGTAATCCCATATGTTGCTCAGCTCAGGAGGGAATGTAATTGTGCTTGGGAACAGCTTAAAGGGTAATTGAGCGTGGTGTGCGGGGTGTCCCCAGACGACCCTCAAGGCTCCAGTGCTGGTTTAGGAGGCTTGAGCCCGGAGACGACAGATCGCCGCTTTTGAAGGTGCTTCTGATCTGTTTATCTCCCACACATCCCACTGACATCTGACAGCGTCTGAGTCAGGATGCTGACCTGCATCAAGTGCACACCGAGAGGAGAAAACCCCCTGAGCTCTCGATTATTTATTCATGCGTCTGTCTTCTGTAGGAGCAGCTCGAGCTCAGTGCTGATGTGGCGAAGGTGTGAAAGTGTTTGCTCTTAACAGAACTCTGCCAGAGAGGATGGCGTGCTCTGTGACATCAGCACTGGACTCAGATGAAAGCAGGAAGAGCCGCGCTAGCTAAATTTGTCCTTGTGAGGGATTAGCCTTCAGACAGGAGGCCTCGGTTACACCCCCTCAGCATCGACATGGAAATGGATCCACATGGAGATGAGTGCGTCCATAATCCAATGGCATGCTGTGCCTCAAGTTTTCCTGACCTACATGCATGCACAAGTCTAAAATCTGCATTCAATTTTGTCTGACTGAAGCTTTCTTGCCTTTGCAACTGATTACTGACTGTCGGTCTGAACCTGTCCTCCTACACGACAAGAGTTTTGCTGAAAATACCAGTTGCTCTTTGTCCCAACACTAGACTTAGGTTAAACAAACCTCTTCAAAGGTACACTCTCAGTTTTGACGTGAAACTTGTGATGAGGAAGAGACATTTATGCCTGTTGATGAAAGAAAAACAACAAGCTGTCTTTTTTTTACTTTAGCTTTTGATGGTCAAAATTTTTGCATGTAAAATAGACTCCAGCAAACACTTGTCTCTTCCTGGCATGAATTTTGTGTGGATGCATATCTGAGCTTCTTTAGCTGACTTCTCTTTATGCAGAGAAGCAGCGGCTCTAGTAAGCACTTTATCTCCAAGGCTGAACTTACTTTCACTCACTTGCATTCAATCAGCTGCATCTGGGATTTCATTGTTTGGGTTATTCATGTCACATCACCCTCTCATTCTCTTTCTTCACCACAACAGACTGTAGGAACATCATTACTGCCAATGAGGTCCAGATCTGACACCAGATCTTCTGCACGAGTATTAAAATGTAAAACCTTGGAACCTTGAATCCTGATCTTGAATCTGTCTGCATGAAGTTTGTATGTTTTCCGTGTTCTTGTCTGTGTTCTCTCTGGGTTCTCCGGCTTCCTTCAAGAATACAAAAACATGACTGTTAGCTTAATTGGTGTCTCTAAATTTTAAAGTGTGTGTATTTGCATGCGTGTGTCTCTGTTACCCTGTGATGAACTGGCGACCTGGAGAGAATTAAATTATTTAATTTCAGTCTTTTATTCTGTACTGGTCCAGTGAAAACAGAAAAAGAAAAAAAAAATCATTGGTGCACAGTAGATTTTGATGAAATAGACATCAAAACAACATAATCCACTGCACATAATAACACTGAATAAAAAGAACTAGTTAGGTGACTACAGCCGTTTATGTTTGCCCACAATTTGTGAAAAACAAAGTGTGATGTTTTAGTGAGCAGCAAAGACAGAAATCTGATGAGACATCCCAGGGTTTCAGCGTGACACAGCAACGAAACGGAGATTAGCCCCAGGCCTGCTACATAACCACTGACCCACTGACCATTCCTAAACAAACCCTGAAGTTATTTTTTATTTCTTTTGGTGTCATTGCCCTCTAAAAAACCTCCACACAATGTCGATGAGGATCTCTGTTTGCTTGTGGAGAAAACAATGCAAAGCCAAAAAAACAACCAGAAAAGTCTCAACAGTTCAGCTCTCTCTAAGTGATCGCACACACAGGACATTTGGAAACTTTTTGGAAACTTCTCCACAGCTGCTTTAGGTATCAAATGCAGCTGCAGATACAGTTGAAACCTGTAACTGAAGCTATAATTTTCTTGCTTTAGAATAAACACATGTATTTCTAGTTGATAAATACCAGAATGCCAGAATTTTAAAAATTAATATCAGACATTTAGATGTACTAAGATGAACATTCCTTGAAACAATTTAGAAAAACCTAGATGGTGAAGTAATAGTTTTATTGGTTTTGGCAGGTTAATCAACAACATATTTGCCTGAACTGAGGTAGAACTGAAACAGATTTTGTTTGGCATTTCTTTTTCCAGTTAAATGGGAGTTTTCCTTTTCCACTGTTAGCTTGTGTTGTGTCATTGACTTTACAGCAATCCATCAAACCGAGCATGCATGTAGCGACAGTGGAAAGGAAAAACTCACCTTTAACAGGAAGAAGCCTTCAGCAGAACCAGACTCAATAGGACTATAAAACACAAGCCAGTAAATTTTATGTTAGTAAAGAGTAAAGGCAGGTTTATGTCCTTTAGTGGCTTCATCCAGGAGAGAAACGCAGCTAAGCAAATAAACTTTGAGCAAATTTTTAAGTCAAAGGACAAAAGAGAGTACATATTAGTTACAAACAATAGTTTTGTCTAGTAGAGAGACAGAATTAAAGACAGAAAGACAGGGCCATGTGCATAATTTATAAAAGAAGAACATTAAGTTTCTAGTAAACATTGAACCAATGCTACTGAAGAACTTAAATGTAATAAAGACATACAAACATAAAGCTAAATTTTGGTTCCCCATGTTTAATAAGAATAAGTAGTCTCAGTTTATAAACTAGTAGGGGTTTCTCTGGATTCTTGTTCTGATATAACTAGATGTTGGTTCTCCATGTTTGATTCTTGTTCTGGGTTGTTGATGGTATTTTCTAAGTTTGTTCTACATTTGTACAGTAACTAGGGCTGTTGTAAACGAATATTTTAGTAATCGAGTAATCTATCAATTATTCTTATGATTAATTGAGTAATCGTAAAAAAAAAAAGATAAAATAAAACATTGGGAAATCTAACATAACAGCAGTGTTACTATTGCATATCAACATCAGTCCAATTTTTCCACATTTGAGCTTCCCTAAAAATAACTTTTCTGTAGATTAGAAAATTAATCTGTAACAATAATAGCTCACTTTCTAAGTTAACCTGAAGAAAGGTTATACAAGAATCTGAAGTTATTGTAAGCTCAATTTCAGTAATCCTAACTAACCTAACAGGCAGTGTTGCTCCCAAAGGGGGAGAAGAGGTCCATGGTTCCCCTGGAAAAATGCTGGCCAACCCACTGGGCCAAGCAGAGACTCATGTTCAATTCATACAAAGTCATAAAGAGTCATCTTCTGTTATGACATGAATGTAAACTAAACTTTACTGGCCTGGTCTGACCACTAGAAACTTTTCTAGGGGACAGAAAACAGGAAACGGGAAACTTGTCTTTTTATACAATGTATTCAGACGTCTTGGTTTAAACTGTACTGTATATTTTAGGATATATCTTAGACGTAAGACAATAAATAGGAAACATGCAAAGCTAAGCAGGAGCAAAATGAGAAAAAACTACAAAATGAGGTCAGCTGGGGTAAAGCTACGGATTTCCTGAATGCTCATTGGTCTCCATTATGTGCAAATCATGTTTAGAAAACAGACACAAACACAACCCACTCCTTTACTGTCTGTCCATGTTTCTACAACATTTATTCCTCTTTCTGCAAATGCAACTCAACCCACACTTGCCAGATGGCTTGTGTATGTCCACCTATCTACAGCTAGATGAATCAGGAGATGTCCATTTGTTCATGGCTACTGACCTGTTACGGTGTCGGAACCTTGCTGATCCAAATAGGAAGTGACATAAAGGTGAGTGCACCATCCAGGAATGTACTATCAAGGATGAAGGATGCGACTTTGAGTGCTTTTTACATTTCTTCAAACAACACAGCCCATTTCCACTATTTTTATAATTCTTTCTGGCCTCGTTTTGTCTTTTCTGCCTTTTAAACGTGAAGTGACATAAAGGTGAATCCGCTCTATCTGTGGGCTTCTTATGCCATTTCTCTGTTTACAGCTGTCACACAACAAAAACAGACAAATCTTATGCAAGAGTTGGTTTCAACCTTGACATGACTGTGATCATTGTGATGTGTGTGATCTCAAATTGCAGGACTGTGATTAAACATGAGAGATCATGTATGTTTATCATCCACACTGTTGCTCTTGTTTAATTTTTCTATTATTGTAAAGTTGGTTTTACTTTACTTTATGTCTGGAGGAATGCTTTTGTTCAAAATATCAAGTTGCATTTTCAGATTTAAAGATGATCTGTTATGCTTCATTGAACAGGTTAAGAAAGTCTGTGAGCCAAACAAAAAATATTTATTAAATTTTTTGCACAAAATCATTCTTAGATAATGAAATTTTAGTCTGATCAATTCTGTCTATTTTGAACTCCTTTCAGAATGAGCTATTTAAGGGTGTCTTGTCACTTTAAATCAAAAATAAGCTGCTGCTGGCCACAACCTCCAACTCAACATTTACACTTATCTTGAAAACGGCTGCAAACAGACGTGAAAGTATACATCTTTGAAAAGCAGAAGTGGAGACTCCTGCACAACCAACAAAAATGTAGCAAGAGGTTTCCAGATGGTAAGTCAACACCAAAACACTTCTCTTTCCCAACAGCCATTGTACAGCGGTAAAACCAGCTGACCAAATGTTCTGGACCATAGTTAAAGCTGCTAGGTAACTAGGTTTCTAGGCCATTTGTGATGTGACATTCAGAAGGTTTTTGAAACAGATAATTTTCCAGACACTAAAAAACATTAACTTACTGCCAAAAGAATGTCTGGGTGGTTTGTTTGAGCACTTAGGTTGTTTTTAGCAGAAACCCAAATGGAAGAACAAAAACTTACAAAATGTGAATTCTACGTGTGAAGACAAGAGCTAAGATGTTATGTTATTAAATGTGGCTAGTGAACAAAGAAGGATGCAGGTGCTAGGATAACAAGACTATTGGTAGTCTCCATATTTTATAATCTATGTCATTTGTCAACTCACTAAGAACAGAGGAAGCAGCATAACTGAGTTTTCTGTCAAACTGACAATAAGAAGGAGAGAGCAGAATTAGCTGTAAGCATAGCTACTAAGTCGACATGCAGCCCAAAATGACACCCATCCTTCAACATGTAGCAAACACTGGCATATAGGAGGTTTTAAATTACCTAAGTACGTCCTTGTAGAGTCCAATGGATGTTTGCATTTCAGGGATATATGCTGGGTTCAAACATAACCATAATGTACAACACACAGAGAACAATCCTCTTAAATCTGCATTGGATCTGCCTCAGCGACTTGATAAGATGTGCTAGATGGCTTTGGAAAGTTCTGTTCTTCATTAGGTACCATTTGTTTGGTCACCATTAAAAACAAGCAATCGGTCATTGAAGGAGCTTTGAGTATTGAAGTCTTGTTGCAGCTGACAAAAAGAGTCTGATTTTGTGAACACTAGGGAGCAAAAATTTTATCAGCAGCATTCGCGTAAAAATGGAAATCTGCACTTGAAAAGTTCTGATCAGGAGTATTGAGATGCAGAAACGTTTGGAGTAGTCAATGGGCAGCTCTTTTTGCGCAGAAAAAAGGTAGAATTTACATGCAGAAACTAAAATCTGTGTTGTTCTTAAATCCTCATAAGGCTGTGTTGTGCATTACAAGCTTTAAAATATATATGTTGCTTGGTAGAGCTGTGATGCTCTGCATGTTGGACAGGTTTTTACCATTTGATTTGTCTAAAAACCTCTTGGAGTCACAATTTGAGATAATTTCCCCCTTTTTATATTTGGACAGTTGTTATGATGCGTACCCATACCAACAATGTGTATTTTTCTACATTGGGGAGGAGCTGATTAACATTTCAAAAGCTCACATAATACCTCAACTACAGCCCAACATGCCAGATAAGCTGAAAAGGAGGCAGAGAGGAGAGGGAACTCAAACAATCACTTCCACTGATCACAAACGACAAATTAGATCAACATGAGATGTTCTACAAGTCTGTTGTGAAGAGTACAATCTCTGTAGGGGTAGCAGCACCAGAGTTAGTAATTAAACCCGGAAATGTTCTTCCATTGACAGAATGCCGACTTTGTAACTGTCTTTATGTGACTCTCAATGTTCAGTCTGAGCTTTGTGACTATGTGCATTATTCTACTGAAAGGGATTGGGTATCCATTTTAGACTGGAAACACCTTAACGGTGCGTTCACACCAAACGTGTTAAGTGCATCAAAAATGCTTCTGATGCTTCAAGTTTGAATGCAGATGCTTGACATTATGGTCTACGCCTATCATGTTGTGTGTCTGGTTTACATTAAAAGTCTATATGGACGTGCGTCGAGGGCGTCACATGGATCAAAATTGATGTAGCTGTTGTTTTCGTTGCCGACCTATTTGTCGGACGTGTTAGATGTGCGAAACGAACTGCAACGGGCCTTGTTGCACCTCAACGCACCTCCACATAGACTTATGTAAACCAGACGCGCAAAACACGTTTGGCGTAAACACACCATAAGATCTCACAGAACGAAGATGACAATAGATAGATGAGATTTCTTATTAAATGCACAATATATTTCTTTTCTTCCTATTAAAACTAGCAATCAGGAAGCTGTGTAGATTAGAAAAACCTCCAGATTTGACCTTGTAAAGCATCAAGACACCATGTTTATCTTTTGTGCTAAGGCATTTAAAATTCAAAAGCCCATAAAAATAAAACACACAGTGTTCTTCAAACAACTAACTCCCTTTTCTTAATAATTACTCTGCTGGTTTGTCTCTTCGTTTGTTCACGAATGCACAAGACCTGAGGTCATTGTGATTGTGCAGACATCAGCTGATTTTTGTGCCTCGCTTTGCAGCGTGAGGACCCAGAAGTTATAAACAAAGACACAGAGAGAAAGAAACAGTGAGGAGGAACGAGAGCAATGTCATCCACCTAATAGTCTGAACTGGCTCAGAGCGGGAACGCTAAGTAACTTCCTCCCATTTCCTCTCTGCCAACTCTGTCTGGCTCTTTCTGGGAGGAGGGAAAGTGCCCGTGATGCCTAATCACAACAGAACATCGACTGCTCTTCTCAACTGTCTCCACTAGTTACTCTCTTTATTCTCAGGCCCGTTCAATGGACCGGGTGCTGAGAGGGAGTCTGCTGACCCAACAATAACTCTGGAAGAGCGTTAGATGGTCGGACTCTGTTATTTCTAACCACATTATATTCTGCTACTATAACTTTGGTATCAGCCCAACTCAGTATATCCTTGCAGACCTGTCTGAGTCAAACATCAAGGAACCTTTTGGGAGTTGGTAGCATGGTTGCGTTGCGTTCAAGTCCTGCATGGAGTTTGCATTTTTTCCTGGTGGTTGGACGCTCGGCAGTCATTCATCCAACGGCCCGCCGCGTTTTTGAGTTAAAAAATGTTTGAAGTTTACAGAAAATTTGAAAATATCACTTGATAATTATGTGTTATTGGAAAATTAATATCTGAACACCAACTATGAAGTCTTAAAAATGCAAACATTAAAAAAAAACTTAAATAAATAAGCAATGCTAAGCCTAGTGGGGGCACAAGTTAAGGCTGGTGGCACGCCAGGCTTATAATACACTGGGGGAAACCCTAACATGGATTCTTCTCAGTTACTCCAGCATCCAAAAACATAAGAGCTTATATTTTCAATTTACGAGGATTTCATTACCTTTGCAATGTTTTCATGCAAATCGTCTTATTTTTTTTTCAAATACAATCAGTTTTAATACCCAACAATTACAGTTTTGTTATTATCTATTCATGCAGCTGTATCTTTTTTTTTTTTTTTTACTGGAACTCAAAACTACACACCTGGATATACAGCTCTGGAAAAAATCATGAGACCTCTTAAAATGATCAGTCTCTTTGATTTAGGAAAATGAATATTGTTATTTTATTCTATGAACTACTGATGGCATGTCTCTGAAATTCCAAGCAAACATTTTGTGTTTATTTGCAGATAATGGTCAAAATGACAAAAAAAGATTCAGCGCTCTCAGACCTCAACTAATGCAAAGAAAACAAGCATCATATTCATTTAGAAACAACAATATTAATGTTGTAACTCAGGAAGAGTTCAGAAATCAATATTTGGTGGAAAAACCAAGAGGTTTTCAAAGGGGTTCAGTGGTATCTTAGCTTTTTCCAGAGCTGTGTATCTCAATCCTGAAATATGAACATGGCTGAAAATTAACTATTGAAGAAAAATGCCTTCATTATGAAGGTATTGATACAACATGTTTTTATTCAAACAAATCCTAATAATATACTGAAAATGATAAGGTTAATGTAACTCTTTCATTATTAAGCGTATTATAAATCTTTATCATTTTACTTCTGTTTTTACACTTGTAGGACATATTTTCTCCTTTAATAAAAGTGTTAATGTTTGCAGCAAAGTGCATTTAAATTCATTGTCTTGTGCTCCAAGCTGCCTTTGAGGAAAGGTTAACTTTTCACAGTGAAACATTTCTCATAAAATGCCCTGAAGGACTGGAGGAAAAACTAACAGAAGGGTCCAGGCAGGATGCTAATCAAATTCAGCTGATTTTTAGCAACCCCTAATTTTCCCAGCTGAATCCGTCTCCCACCTGCAGTGGCTCTGAGCCATCATGTTTGAGCTCCAGTGATTCAGAACAAAACCAATAAACACGGGGAAACCACACACTCAAGAATGCTCGTCCTTGTCTCAGCAGTTTTATTGGGTCTCTTAAATTGCTGAACTATGGCTTTGGTTGAAAATAGTTTGCAAGATAGAGAGGATGTGATCGACCTAAGTACGTCTGTGATTAATCCAACACTAAGTAACTCCATTTGTTCTTCATCTTTATTTCATAACCAAGAGCTAAAGTGGCAGGTACAACAAAGCGATGTCCTTACTACTCCCAGATCCCTCCAATTGCCTTGATCTAAGTGGTTTCAGTGAGACAGAAAGGGTTTTTCTGTTGCAGTCAGATCAATTACAGTGTAATGCAGCATACTAATTCTCTTACGGTCGCAGTGGTTAGAATGCAACAAAGCCTCCTGGGAAAACTCTTACAAACAGATAGCAGAGTTATCATCGCCCAGTGCTAATCAGCTAAGCAAAATTAAACCTGGATTATCTGTCACTGTATAGCTTACACTGTGATTACTTTTCTCAAGTATTTGGAGGAATGCCCAAATATGAGGACTCACGTCTACACGCAGTGCTCAGAAGTGACGTTAAGCTCGGTGAAGAATTTGCTAATAGGTCTGTGTGGCAGGACTCAGCGAAAAGCAGCTGGCAAGTCAGGATGACGACTCATGTAGCCATGACCGCAGTTAATCGGCAGCAGGCACTTACACAGAGACAATAAGCAGTTCATTAGAGTCACTGCTGAGTAGTTTAAAAAGGAAAACAGTCACACACCCAGACAGCAGAAAGAGAAGAAAACAGACTTCTGTTTGTTAGTAAGGAGTATGTGGTTTTTTCAGATTGTAGCTAGCAAGGTAGATATAAAGAGTCCATGAATAAGGATGACTAAGGCCAAAATGACTCATACTCAAGGAAGAAATAGATTTAAAGTGGTGTTCTAGTTTCACCCACAGGGTTTTTTGTGACTGGTCATCAGCCACTTTATTAGTCACACACCTTCAAGCGCTTCTTAACACAGTTAACAACACTGCTAATCACTACAGAAGCTAATCAATGCATTTAGTCATCTAGACTTGGGTAAAACAACTTGCAGAATTAAACTGACCATCAGAATTTTGCATGGTTGTTTATACTAGACAATAGTATGAGTATTTATAAAAACAGCTAAAATTTTAACATACAACACTGTCTTGGGGGGAGACAAAAAGTAGTCCATATCATTTACGAAAAAAAGTAGAAACTGAGCAGACTGGTTAGAGTTGATAGAGCGACAACTAAAGTTCAAATAATACGTAATTAAAATACTAGGTATGCATCATCTCTGAATACAGAACATGTTAAACATTGAAGCAGAAGAGATGCCAATGTTAATATTGGCAAAGAAAAGCAAATTGTTTTCAACCTAATGACAAGAAAATTAGATATGAAAATGTTGCTGGTATGTTTAGCACCATTCTGTGTTGGAAATTCAATTAAAATATTCAAAGAACAGAGAGTAAAATGGCTAATAGCTGCATTTGTTTTCAATCTATGCTTAATAATATTAATCCTTTAATCCTGGAAATGATAGAAGGCTGACTTGGTTGTTGTCTTTATGTGTCTCTGAAAGGTCACTTTAGATTTCATCAGGCCAATTTGAGTATTATTGCTTTCCATGATCATCTTTTTATGACCTCAGTGGGTCCAGTTTCTGGACTGCTTCCTCCAGCAGGACAATGCACTATTTCAGAAAGCTCACATCATCTCAAACTGGATCCGACAACAGCTCCTTTCGGATTGGTGAAAAAGCAAGAAACGCACGACGCTAACATGCCGATATGGAGCAAAATCTCTGAGGACTTTATAAGCAAACATTTATCAGCATTTGTGTACCTAATAAACTGACCGACGGGTCGGTCATAATTTGCATGTTGCTGTTATCCAGACATCCCTCTCTGAACAGACAAAGGATTCAGGCAGAACTGCCTCTCGTTCTGTGCGGACCAGCAGCTACCAGGCGCATTTCACACCTTGGTCGCCGTGGAAACCCACCATCAGCTGAGCTCGAGAGGTGATAACAGATCTCACACCAAAGAGGGAGTGAGTTTGCTCCTGAGCTTTAAGTTAGTATAACAAATAAATAAATAAATAAAAAATTGGGGGACGTTTCCGTTCCTGCTGTTTAATAAAAAATAATTCTGCTGTTGCTCCGCGTCTGAGAAAGCAGTGCAACTCAAACGAGTATGACCAATCTGGATCTAAAGATTACGTGCCTCTCAATGTGTTTGCTTTTAATGAAAGATGCCATTCACACCTTTCAATTGCTATTCATTTGTGGTATCACTCACATATCCCCGGCACAATGCGCCGCCTTTGTGTGCTGATTTAGGCCTATTGTACGTGTAAACTTCCAGCCTCCTGAATCGTGATCTCTCATCACTTTGCCTTTGTGCACACAGAGAAACTCATTTCAGCTTTTTCATTACAACACAAGTGTGCAGAGCCATTACCTGGCCTTTTTCCACACCACAAACCAACAAATGGGCATTTAGAGTTGCTATAAATATATTAACACAATGCTGAGGAGCTCTTGATTGAGACGCACTAGGGCTGCTACGAAACCACATTTCGGCGTTTCGCGAGAAGGTATGGCTTACATGAATTTGCATTTTGGATCTGAAGCCACTTGGGATGCTGTGTTAGTGAGAATCCCCAACCAGGGCAGACTCCCAGGTCTGCTGTACCACCAGATGGTGGTTCATTAGATCCTATTTGTTGTGTGTTTGGTGTGAGG
Organism: Brachyrhaphis roseni; assembly: GCA_903066815.1. NCBI lineage: Eukaryota > Metazoa > Chordata > Actinopteri > Cyprinodontiformes > Poeciliidae > Brachyrhaphis > Brachyrhaphis roseni. The sequence goes on from CAEFZY010042931.1 coordinate 16,868, forward strand.
CGTAGGAGGGGCAGGGTTTGCTCTCACTAACAGCCAGACTTAAAGTCTAGCTTCATCCCCGTTTAATGCTTCTGCTCCTTGGAGAGAGCCAGAGTGCCTGGAAAGCAAAGTGAAACTAGAGGGAAGTGTGATGGGAGGAGGAGCGGCCTTTTGTTACACTTTTTTTAACGAGGAATTTATGTGTTAGATTAAGCACTTTACATGTTCAAATCCCAAAGGGAGGAGTGGAATAAATGCAGCTACACGAGTAATCAAACTTAAATTACACAGCCACAAGAAAAACTGAATGTAGATCAAAGCAGAAAGTGTTATTTGTTATAAATTTGACTGTTTCAGTAACAACAAGTCAACCTATTTATTCATCAGCAGGTCCTTGCACATGTATGCGGTTCTAGGCAAGATCGAATAACAGGATTATTTGCAATAGAAGAGCATTAAAAGTCTTCTGATAAACAGGAAGGGAGCTTTGGCTTAAAGCAGGGGTGTCCAAACTTTGTGTCACGTGGTAATTTTAGTTTAAAAAAAATTGCATTTTTAAAATTAAAATCACCAAAAATGTATTTTTCATAAACTAGGAATGAACTATTTTAATTAAACCACAATGTTTAATCCCGTTTTTTTTGTAGGAACAGGATCGTAGATCCAAAATGTTTCTTGTTAAATGTTTTGTCAGCAATAAAAACAGGATCTCGGTCAATCTTGATTTGAAGACATTGAATGTATTCAGCCAGGTTTTAATATAGCAATTAAAAACACAGAGGTTTATTTCATTAGAGTATAAGTTGATGAGTAGATGTGGTTCTACTTACCATAAAAATAGAAGGAAACCAGGAATCTTGGAAAAGATGATCACTTTTCTACATTTATGCAACCTACTTAAGCAGATTTTAACTTTAGGTACGGAGGCATAATACAAGAAGGTTGCGTTTGTATTTTGTGAATCATTTTGGGTTGTTTTGATTTTGAGCAGTTACTTTGGATCATTATCACGCAAAAAGAAACACAGAAGAATACTTTGTTTTTAGGCTACTGACAAAATTCCCTGGTATTTCAAAAGGTTTATGATACAATCCAATCTAACAATCATCCCCCAGTCTTTAGAAGAGAAATAGGGTCAAAACGTCAGATCTCCAGCAGTTTTCTTGACAAAAAGCTCAATCTTTAAATCATCTGACCAAAGCTCGTGTCTTCAGATAGAACTTCAGTAGAGTTTAGGAAACTCCACTTATTTACACAACTTAAAATTTTTAATTTCTGGCTGGATAAGGATCCATATTTATTTTGTCACCACACACAGCGAGTAAGCTAGTAACGGAAGTAAAACAAATCTCCAAAGCTCACTACTAGAGCTGCAGTCAGGAGTACCATGGTTGGATCACTAAATCCCTGTAATAAGCATCAGTAACTACCAACATGATAGAGAAAGCCGAAAAAAAAGCCTCACTGTCCTACTTTTTCATTGTAAGATTACACTCCCTCAGTAGAAGTATAATCTTTTTATAAGACATTTCACACCTCTTTCCCAAGGGGCAAATAAAAGTAGATGCATATCCCAGCTGAAAAACTGCGGCTACTAAAGCAAAGTTTCCAGGAAACTTGGAAAGAATAAAAGTGACAGAATGTTTCAGCATCCAGATGAATACATAAACTGGCCTTAAATCAAGGATAATTATAGCCTGATAACTTAAACATGTTGCTTCTCTCCCTGGAGTTAATCCAGATCAAATAAAAACGTCTAAGTTGCATATTTTAAAGCACTGTTTGCTGTAGCTACAAATCTGAGAAGACACAAACACACATAAAGAGTTTTGGCTCTCAGCCTGGGTGAATTACATCATAACACTCAGAAATAAGGTTTTAAACATATGGACTCACAACCCAACATCGCAGTAAAGTCTAGAATCAGGCTAAATATGATCTAGATTATTATTACATCTCAGCATTTTGGCTCTTTATGACTCTAAAAGCTTTTCCCTGTTGGTGTAAGAGCAGCATGACCGCAATCGCTGCAGATGTTGCTGTGGTTTGAATTTTTCCAGCTGCTCACAGACACACAAGCTGCCACAAAGCTTCCTCCTACCCCTGATGCTGCTCTTTCTCTCCTCGCCGGCCCATTGACTTTTGTCACACTGCGAGCTGATGGAGCCTGATGATTAGAGACTGCATGTGAAAAGGCACAATTAGAAAATCCACAAGCTGGAGGAAAGCAGGTGGAACCAGAGGGAATAATATATATATATATTAAAAAAAAAACATTTTCTGTCTGAGAGTGAGTAACGCTCAGCTGCAGAATATTTGGGTTGGGTATTTTTTCTAAAAGACAGGCAGTATAAAAAGAGGCAGATTGGTAGCTGGCTTTGTTGTTAAGCCAAGCATTAGCAGAGAGAGATGAAGGGAAAAAAAACTATTTTCTGTCTCATTCTTCTCTGATCTTTGCATCCACTGAGAAGCTTCCCCTGCTAGCAGAAAATATTGGACTAACAAACACAAAGCATCAAAGCTTTCATTTCAAATATTGTTTCCGCAGTTTGTTAAAAAGGAACCGCCAGGCAGGCAGGCAGGTAATCAGTTTTTTTATTATCATTTACTTGTGTTTTTGTTTTATGTCATTTGAAACACAATCTAAATATTATCTAAACAACATTGTGGTCTGCTGTAGACACCTGTGCTGCAGTTATTATATAGAATAATGTAAGGATTTTTTCTGATAGACGTTTAATTCATTTAGCAAATCAGAGTTTCACTGCAAGATTTTGTTTGATTATTAAAAAGCAAAACCTTTATTAATAATCATGAAAAAAACACCTAAAATCTGTTATTCAGTCAAAAGAGAGTTACTTTTACTAGTGTTGTTTCATTCTAAATGCACAAACTGCTTTCTGACATTAAATCAGGACAAGCATTTCCTTTATGTTACTCAGGATTACCAAAATTATATCAATGTCCTAAATTTCAGAATAGTAAGAGCAGAGATTTATCATTTCACAACACATTTAATACTTGTGTTATATTAAATACCAAAAAGGAGGTTCACTTGTGAATTTATTTTGGGGGGAAGTCTGAGAACATCTTCCTAACTTTGAAGCATGGAAGTGGCAGCATTATGTTGTGTGGATGTTTTGCATCAGGAAGGACTGGTGCACTTCACAATAGATTGGATCATTGGAAATAAATATTATGTGGTTATACTGGTATGTGGACAATAAATCAAAGCCACTTAAAATTATAAGTTTCTCTGATTTGACTCTTTATAGGTATATGTTTGAGTAAAATGTACATTGTTCTTTTATTCTATGAACTACTGACAGCAGGTCTCCGAAATTCCAAGCAAAAACTTAGTATTTATTTGCAGAAAATGAGAAATGGTCAAAATAACAAAAGGATGCAGTGCTTTCAGACCTCAAACAATGCAAAGAAAACAAGTTCATATTCATTTAGAAACAACATTACTACGATAATGTTTTAGTTCAGGAAAAGTTCAGAAATTAATATTTGATGGAAAAACCATGAGGTTTTCAATGGGGTTCAGTGCAGTGGGCTCTTAATTTTCTCCAGAGCTGAACATTGCAATGTACATAAATTTTTGACGTGATGCAACCTGTATCTGATTTTCTCACGATGGTCTGAGCAACACAGGTTAGGTTTTTTTTTGTGTGACCAATGCCGCTTGGGTATCCGATACCTATCCAATTCAAATTTGCATTAATCCGACCTGAACGTCGCTGATACTCGACGAATGTCACTATTCTGCTTCCTGATACTCGCAAGTGGGAAGAAAAACTACCATGAAGGACAATAATGAGGATTAAGTTGTTAATATTCTGGCAACAACTTGTAGAGTAACTAGAACAGCAGCAGTTTAAGATTCTGCCCAATAACTGCTTAAAAAAAAAAACAAAAAAAAATTGTGGATTGAAAACTGTGTGAGCACAGAGTCCTACAATCCTGTTCTGTCAGGAGGAATGGGCAGAAATCAAAAAACTAATTATTGCTAAACTGTCAAAATATTCAACCCAAGTCATACAGTTTAAAAGGTAATTCATCAAAATACTATTGAAACCGAATTTAACAAATGGAAATACTCCCAAGTAATCCTAACTTACCTAAAACAGAAAAGATTACCAGATAGTGTTTTTTCTTGTGGTGTGCATTTAAATATCTGTTTTCAACTGGATATTTATTTACACATAAAAAACTGAGAAATGTGTAAAAAACAAACAAACTGGAAAGAGAAGCAAACAAGCACAAGCTGAGAACGCTTGTTGAAGAGATGATGTTACATATCAAACACCAGATTTAGACACCAAAACAGAGCAGCTTCCAAACACAAAATTAGATAGCTTGGATTTCCTCTTGAATCAGAGTCCATAAGCTAAAGATTTCTGTAAGGACTTATGTCTTCAAATAACTGTGTAATAAGAATAGCCTGCTTTAGATTAGTGAGCACAAAATGAATGGAAGCAGCTGAAAGTCTCAGTGCTAACCATGGATTGTGGTAGCCAAACATTAAAGATATCCGTTTTCAGTTTCTTTCTTCTGATTGTCAAACCTTAAAAATGACTAGTTCCTTTCTTTCTGAAACACCAGTAGAGTTAATTAATGCCTGGTCAATGCCTTTACCATGTCATTTTAATGACGTTTTGTGGATTTGTGTTATGCTAGTGGTCTAACATTTTTCATGTATTTTGGGTTCCTTCTGATTGTAAAAATACTGAATTGTTGGACAAGCTTACCCAGGTTCATTGAGTGGTGTTTGTTTTTGGCCAAGCAGTTTCTGGTTAAAGTTTTTTCTGCCTTTATATGTTGAATCTCTCAAACAATTAGCCTCTGTTTCCCTCATAAATACAGCAACATTATCCCAAAGGCATGATCTGTCCTGCCACTCAAATTCTGCTGTACATCTGGTGTTTAGGAATTAATTCAAAAATATAGATATACAAGCTGTCATTCATTTGGCTCAGACACTGACAAAAAAAAACAAGGTGCTGCTGCAGCTAATTGTAATGGGTAAACAGAAAGAAAGCTGAAAGGGAGCATTTATTGATTATACTTTCTAACACAAGCGGACATCTGGAGAGGACAAATAAAAAAAAAGGAATAAAACTTTTTACTCTGTGGTTCCATATAATCATATATTAATGTTTCATAATAGGATTTTTAGGTTTTCCGACTCTAAAATATGCTGATTTGCTTTTTCAAATAGAGAATGATAGAGGAAAAAAAGAGAAAAATCAGAGAAGTCTCACAATAATGTCTCAATAGGGAGAACTTTTTTAAAGCAAAGTACCACATTAAGGAAGAAAAGTGGACTAATAAAGAGAGAACTACAAAAGCTCAATAGAGTTTGAACTTTTATTATTACACGCCGGTATTGAACAGCTTTCTTCTGCCCTCATGTCACTCTGGGGAACAGAACCAGAAAAGTTGAGTCAGTGAATAAATAAAAGACAACAGCACATCAGGGGATTTGAGCTGTTTGTTTTTGCAGAAATTAAAGGTCATCCATCCTGAGAGTGCTTTGTCATGCAAATACTTTCAAACTAATTATGTTGTACCTTATTGACTGCATAAGCAATCAATGGGAAATAATAACTGAGGTCAGACAGACAGCTTAACATCTGTGTTAAACAGATCCTCTTGTAGTGCAAGATTTACAGCTTTAAAGAAAATATTCATCTTTTGATATTTTATTTATGCTAATTTTTCATGAGGGATATTCTGGTGATTAAATATTCAGCTCATAAAGACGGCTGTGAGCTTAGTAATAAAGTTGACCAAGAAAAAGTTTTTATTACACAGGAATCATCAGGAGAAAACTGAAATGACTTTTAATAAATTTAGTGGCAGATTTCCACGTCAGACTGATCCCTCATTACATTTCAGTTCACTGGTGCCGTTTTGTTCCCCCATCGTCATCGAGCTGCCACCAGCAGAGCAAGGAGCGAACATTAATTTCTACTTACTGAACCGATTAATGAACTATTCAGGAAAATACCAACATTCACCGTTTGCTTCATCACTCCCCATGTACTGAAAGTTCTTCTTTTAAGCAGACATTAAAATCCCAAAACTTTCAGTTTGAATGTCTTGTTAGGGTCCATAGATTAACGGTTATTATATTTGTTGACATGCAAAATAAAGAAGCATAGATGTCGACATCTGGCATGTGAAACAAGAAACTAACCCCTGATCAGCCTCAGATTGAAATGATAGAAACAAAAGGAAGACTAAGGCTACATTCACACTGCAGCCCGAAGTGACCCAATTCCGATTTTTTGTCAAATGGGATTTTTTTGTTGTGGCCGTTCACATTTCCAAATATGTCCGACTTGTACGCGTTCTCCAGTGTGAACTGTAAACGACCTGAAAGTGTCCCGCATGCGCAATAGAGGGCGCAATAATGTCACACATAGAGAGCGTGCTTAGTGTTTTGCCAACTGCCATAAAAAAGCAGAAGTGCTCCAAACGGGGATGCTAACAGCGGGGCATAGCTGCGATTTTGAAGTCGTCCGATCGAAGCAAGAATATTAACAACTTAATCCTCATTATAGTCCATTATGGTTGTTGTTTTTCTTCCTGCTTACGCCTATCAGGATGCAGAATAGTTACATTTGTCAAGTATCAATGCCATTCAGGTCGGATGAATGCGTCCTGGGCGTTCGGTCACATTGGAATCAGATATGTGTCAGATACCCAAGCGGCCTGGATCTCATTCGAAAAAAACCCGACCTGTGTTGTTCAGACTGTCATGAAAAGATCAGATACAGGTCGCATTACGGCAAAAAACAAATAAATAAATAAATGAAAAATAATTATCGGAATTGGGTCACTTTGGCTTCAGTGTGAACATCCAATATTCTGCTATCAGACAAGCAAAAAGAGAAAATTACCCAACACAACAAGTTGATTTTACTGATGACACCGCCTTGTAATTGTTTTATTAGTCTAAGAATTACAATTTAATTGCAGTTTCTCACTTTTCATTCCTCATAAGGCTTCTTTCAGAGTCATAAAGCTGGAGTACATACGGGTTTTGATGCTAAATAGAAACGTTAATCCCCGCATTTGTTAATGCAGAAGAGAGACAGAGCATGATTATATTTATATTCTTCCACCGTTTAAATTGGGTTTAAATGTAAAGACAAATGTAATTGCTTGTCAAAATAAATGGACTGAACTCCTGCAGTTAAATTTACTGAACCTTACTGAGTTTAAAGGAGACATCTGTTGCTTGTTACGTTAATGGAGAGGATGGAAATACTCACTATATATTGCAATGTGGCTCTGCAGTTCAAAATACAAGGATTTACAAAAAGCCTAAAAATGAATCAAGCTTTTATTGAATAAGCATAATCTGTATTTCATAATCTGCATTTCTGGAATGAAAATTACAAAAATCCAACCTTTAATGTTTTAGAAAGTTGGAACTAGGTTTGGACGTAAAGTTTTATTTAGATATTTTGTGGTACAGTTGTGATAATTTTTTTTATTAGCATTCAGAGCACCATGAACACAAATATTGTACTTGAAAAATATTCCCATTTTGTGATTTGTATCACTAAGCTGCACACACTAACTGAATTTAATAATATGTTCAAATTTCCTCATTAAAAGTTTGCATCCATGTCTGTGACCGCGCAGCACCAAGTGGCTGTTTTTAAAGGGAAATTAGCTAAATAGAAGCAATTTTAGGTTACAGATTTTTGTTTTTTTGGCTAGCTTTAAAGGAACGCATCGGTTGTTTTGACGTCCATCATGGTGGAGTGGGTGGAGTTCTGGAGACCGTGACATCACGTGCAAAGGGAAAAGATGAAAGACGCTGTTCATTCTTATGGGATGTATTATTACTTTTTCTCATGGGTTATTTCGGTCATTTTTTTTGGTAATGTAAACTTTTCAATATATATTTTAAGCACAATATATTTTAGTTGTGGTGAAGAAAAATGTTTCTTAAGATTAACATGTAGACCACATTTTTTAAATGTCGTATTTGCAGTGCATTAATGCAAATTAGCTCAAGTCAAATGTAAACAGAGCAGCCAAAAGGCTGATTTTATCAGTCCCCACCTGGAGATAACGACAGCTCCTATTAGCCGCACTTCTCCCAGCGTGAGTTTCCCTTTACAGAAAGATGTTTGTTTGCCAGGTTAATCACTTTTTTACTTCACTTTGCCAAAGAGGAAGTCTCAAAAGCGTGTTTCGTTTGACCTTCAGCGTCTCCACAGCCCCACCTCTCACAAAGAGGATCGATTCTTTCTCCAGTTAAGCTTTTACAGCCTATGATGGATCAGTAGGGCTATTTGTTATTCAGAACTAAACACCCCCATGCTTACACCTTGTGTTCATCCATCAGATATCAATATTCCCAGGACCCACTGCAAGAAATGCTCCACTCAGCTGCCACGGGCTTGGCCAGGCTTATCAAACTTTATGTGATCAATACTCCAAATCAGGAAAAAAAAAAGTTTAAGAGTGGCTCTGAAGTCCATCCTGAAAAGCCTCCTCACAGCTGCAGCTGTTTGCACTGGAAGCAAGTCGATTGAGAATCGATAGCTGAGCTTGCTGCTGCTCCGGGGCTGAAAGGACAGGACACAAGGACATCCTTGCAAATGAAGATAATTCACCTGCCCTTGTCTGATCTATTTGTTCTTGTCCTTAGCTAATTTGCCGGTGAAGCACGAGACGCGGGCCTCGTGTCTTTTCTCTCACGTTCAACACAGGAGGCTTTCTCTGCTGTCGCCTCGGATTGATGTAAGATTTTAAGTCACTCTCCCTACAGTGACCTTTCTGGAAAATGATTTCCTTTCCCCTGTTTTACCTTTAAGGATTTTCAAAGAAAGCAGGGAAGCTTTATAATACTCTGCCCTTCACTGGGTCCAGGTAAGAGGATGGTCACCTGTGACTGACTGACAGCAGCAGCAGCCCGCTGGGATGCAGGAGGCAGACGGGGGGAGAGAGATAACTCTATACTGGTTTTGTTTTTTTCTTTGTGTCTTTTTTTCTCCCCCTCCCCTTTTCTTTTTGCTTTCTCTTGCAGCTCCCCAGTGAGTGAGGGGGATTTTCAAAGGGTCGGCAGAGGAGAGATGAGCTGCACAGATAAACAGTCCAGGTGAGAGAGCTTATCCTGCTGGCATGCCTCTCAGGCACACAACACATCAGAGATTTGGTAAGAGCCAATGAGAAAGAAAAGTCGATGCTTTATAGTTTTCCCAGTTTTCCTCTCATACTCAACACTCGCTAACAATGTGGGGATCAATACGGTTATCATCTAGCTTTCACGTTAACAAAGGAAACAGCAAAAAAGACGAAAAGCACTGATAGGAAAGAGTTGTGAGTAATTCTCCATGTCCACCTGGAAGAGATGCATTAAAAGCCTTAAAAATGTACATCTTTAATTTGTAACCAAAGGCCTGTGTGCTAAGCAGCAAACCGTTGATTTCTCTCTGCTGGAAAGAAGTTAAGAGAATAATCAGCTTGTTTTGTCCTTGAGAAAATGTAAGAAAAAAAATCAGCTAAATTTAAAGAGATTTGCAATAATTTTCTTACATTTTTAAAGAATTACCAAATTAAAATGTACATGTCTCCATTTGACATTTAAATTTTCATACATAATACATTATTATGTATGTGATGCTAAGCTAATAATCTGAGCATTATTGGTCGTGACCAAACTGTTTTAAATCTAAGTTATGAGGAATTTTTATTTATTTATTTTTCCTCATTGGGATGAGTTGATTGTATTAAATAAGAATCTATTCTTTCCTTTTGTTTAAAACCTTTTGGCTGTAGACGGCTAAAAACAAATAAAAGACCTATTTTAATAAAATATTAAAATAAAGTCATGTTTCATACAGTAGTTTCTCAAGCTGCATTTTGTTTCGAATAATTTAGATATGCTCAAATAGATCTGCACAAAAAATATTTTCTTTTGCTCATTTTATGTCACTGTGTTGCAGCTATAGAACATTTCAGTCAACAAAATGTTTTCTTTCCTTCTTTCTTTCCCCTGACATGTTTATGCAGTAGATATTTCTAACGCATGATGACTATTTTTCAGGATTATATCGGTTTTGCACATTTATTTACTTGCAGCCATGACGCTTTGGATTATAAAGATTGCGGAGATTACTAGTAAAAGGTTGGTTGAACCATTTCTATGTGGATTTGGCCAAATGTTTTGAAAGAACCAGTGAAACGTCAACCCGTCTCTATGACAGAGATTTTTACTGAAAATCTTCTGATATTTTTAAGAGTTCATGAAATCATGTTTATGCTGAATTTAAATAGTTTTAAAGCACAAAGTTCCAGTTAAATTGTAGGGTAAAAATATTTTTTTTCTGCCATGCAGAAAGTTTCTCGCTGTTGCTAGGCAGACTTAGAGAACAAAAAGATGATGCTGTGAGAATTTTAAAATGCAATCTCCCTCCTCACAGCTCCGGCTGTTTTAATCATTATAATTAACTCCAAACTGTAGATTGGGTTAATTTTTGATGAATAACCACCTGCCTGTTGCCATTTCTTGACTTAAGAAAATCAGAACACATCTGTCCCAAAGAATAAAGTCGCACGGGAATACGATTTGACTTTTACAAAATAAAGTCAGAAAATTATGACTTTATTCTCGTAATAATTTTAATTTATTCTGAAAATATTATGACTTTATTCTCATATTATTTTGACTTTATACTCATAATATGAATTTATTTTCATAATTTTTTAATTATATTTTAGTTTGGACATAGTAATACCTTGTCACATTTTTATTTCAAAAGTTGCTAAGAATAAGTGTAATTTTAGCTACCAAGACCCCGTTTTTAACTAAACAACAACTTCTTCATATTATAATTAACTTTAAAAAGTATACTTATAATTCCTAATTCTTTCAAATTCCAAGCTCTTTGGAAGAAAGTTTGTTAAAAGTAAATTTTTCAGGGCGTGTTGTGGTGGCGTAGGGGGTTAGCATGCCCCACGTTTGGAGGCCTTAGTCCTTGACGTGGATGTCGTGGGTTCGACTCCTGGTCCTGGCGACCTTTGCCACATTTCTTCCCCTTTCCTGTCAGCCCACTGTCATAAAAAATATGAGCCACTAGTGCTGCAAAAACTCTTAAGAGGAAAAAAAAAGTAAATTTTTCACATTTGACCAAGCTTTTTGGTAAATTTAAGTGTTCTGCGCTGTTGCAGTTATCAAATAAATCTGTAATTCAGTACATTTATGTCTGCATTTACAAAAAAGAAATGTTTTAATTTAATTCAACAATGTTTTTCTGTTCCGCGTCAGCCGATACTAAACCTCAAATATTTGCACTACAAAAACACAAAAGTAATTTTGGTCTAATTTCTAGAGCAAATATCTTAATACACTTGAAATAATTCAAACTAACTTAAAAGTAAGGCTTATTTTAAGTAAATAATTCTTTACTATTGATAAAAAAGTACTAGTTCCACTGGCAGATAGATAAACTTATAACATGGGAAAAAATGTCTTGTTATAAATAAAATAATCTGCCAATGGAGAAAGTACTTTTAATCAATATTAAGGAATCATTTACTTAAAACAAGTAAATAAGTTAGTTTGTTTTATTTTCAAGTGTATTAAGATATTTGGAATAAAAACTAGACCAAAACTACTTGGTAAGAGTATGTGTTTTTGCAGTACATTTTCATTTTTTTAGAGTAAAAGTACACATCTGCAAATAAAAATGAACATATATTAAGGTTTTTTCCTGCATCTGTACCAGGTTGCTAATTACAACAGTGCAGCACTTAGAATATTTTTGCCTTTTCTCATTTATTTTCCAGAAATAAAACACCCAGCTCTCTGTTTGTGAGAAATCTGATATGTGAAGCTGATATCTGGGTCTAGTCGATGAGAACCGCCCCCTCCTTCCCTCTGCACGGTGCCAGCTGTGCTTAAGGCATTCTGAACCCATTCTGGGTAACATGATCCGGACCAGAACGGAACTCACAGCAGGGGAGCATCTGCCGTGGGACTGAGGAAGCAGGACAACTGTGCTGCAGTCACAAGCTATTATGAGTGATGAGCCACAAATCTGTGTGGCTGCGGATGACCGTCACTTCTGAACGGAGGAGAAATGTCAGCGTTTATGCTTTTAACCGCTGACACAGGAAGAAATTAGAGACCAAATATGGTTTGTACAACCGGGAGCCCGAACCATCTGGCTGGTTCAAACCGTCAACCTAATGGGTTGGGTCTCAGAGTTACAGCTTGTCAGCATATTTTCCGAGGATAATGAAATTCCAGTTTGTCATTGCGTTATTGGATTGGACCAGTGCTTCTGTTGCCACAGCCGCTTGGTTCTCCCTCCAATTTATGTTTGTCCAGATTTTCCTCATGTAGAAGACACTTGGCACTTCCATTTAGCTCCTCCGCACCCTGGACCCCTCCCTCCTTCATCTGAAGCAGGCAACACTTTCACTTTGTGCCAGTTTGGGTTCCCATCTGCAATCCTGGCGCTGAGCACATATACGTGTAGATTAACCACCTCCTGACTGCGTGTTGCTCCGGGCCCAACACAGAGCTGGTTGATGATGTGGAGAGGCTTGACAGGGAGGTCAGGCTGAAACCAGCGACTCCCGGGAGAGTCTGATCTGCTTTCAGACTTTCAAACAGCCACACATCTCTGCCAAGCTCACAGGTAAAGCCATTAGCAGCGCAAAACGTTGTCTATATCCCACTAATGTAGAAAAAAAACCTACAATTTTGCAATTACATTGTTTCTATGAAATAAGAAACACAATTAAAATCACACGTGGATAAGTTTGTTCACATGATAAGACATTAAAAAACAAGCTGCGCCATCATCCATCATTCCCCAACAACTTCCTGTCGTCTTCGTCGTCATGGTTTGCGTCACTGGAAACAGCTGCTTGTTAATCACGACACGTGAGATGTAAGAAAAAAAAAAGTGTTTCCACGGCAGTTTTGCAAAATAAATCAATTTTGGTACAAAAAAATCCCACCTCACCCCAACACCAAAACTGTTTTAAATAAAAAACAGATTTTCTTTTTTGAAATTGGTGGGTTTTCATTTAGAAAATTTATTTTCAAAATATCAAATTGCGCAATATATGGTGAATGGAAACACAGCAGTTGACATAAGAATTGTTTGGCCTATGACCGGGTGTTCAAAGTGAGGGCCGGGGGCCTTTTGTGGCCTCTGTCCTGATTTTCTTTGGGCCCCAATTCAATTCAATAATGAGACAAATTCGATCCCCCAACAAAAGGTGCTTAACAGTGATAGTAATTAATTGATGTTTATTAAAATATAAGAAAAAAGAGGCACAATATAAAATATTTAGCTTTTCATAACCAGACTTTTTGTATTTCTTTAATTTTATAGAAAAATCTGAACACATTTATCCAGTGACTTTTACTCTAATGCAGACTTTAATGCATCCAAATTTGCATTTAATTAAGTTATCAGGCTTGAATACAGCAAATGTTTTCTGAGAGCGTGTGAACCAAACCCTATTTTTGTGCTGAAAATAGACTAATTTGTTCTGTAATTTCTTTCCAAATGAGTCCCAAAGAATGTGCAAACTGGATGCCTTTATTGTAATGAGGCAAGGATGCAAAACTCCTTCTCAGGTTTTGATCTACACTTCACTTTTCTTCAAACTAAATTAAAATACTGCATACTTTTATGCATGTTTATTTTTTTGTGGTGTTAGCTCTTTAAAAGAGTTAAAGGTTTTGGCCCACATGTTCTTCTGACATGATAAAAAGTTTGGACACCCCTGACCTATGACATAATGCAGCTGCAAACCTGAGAAACTTTAATAGATTGAGTGACACCTCAGCAGCTGGGCAGGAGGTTTTATGCAGGAAGTAGCAAACAAATTTAATTGTTTTTCTCTCCACATCTAGAAAGGCTTATGATTAATTATTTAACAAGCCGCTGCAAACAGTGAAAGCAACATCTGTCATTTATTTAAAGCCCATCAACTCAGAGGGAATCAAGTCCCAAACACATTATGGTTTCATGTTTCAACTGGAAAGACTTAGCAGCACACCTGCTGTTTACTAAACAGGGGATGAAGAAAGTCTGACAGAAAACGATCTTTGTTCCACGCATCAGGAACAAGAGAAAAAAAGTTCCTGTGTAAAAATAAAATTAGCCGTTTGCACATGCAGCAGCGTCTTAAGCTTTCCTGCATGAATTTCCCTTCTGTGAGACAAAAACATGAACTCAATAATTGCAGTCACTGCCTCTAAATTCACCAAATGTAACCGCAGACCTATTCAAAACTCAAAGCTGTGCACTAAACTATCTGATCTATATGAACAGTTTCAGCTGATTAAACTTCCTCAAGGCACATGGGATTTGATGAAACCACCATTCAATTTGAGCAGAGTAGTCCTTCCATTTCGTGTCTGTTGATTTTTTTTAGTAAGAGTCACAGAAACTGTTCTGGCTGCTCAAGTTTATGGCACGAGATTTTCTGATCTTCGTGCCGCTGGCTGACAAAGTGGACAAACCATTTCATGTGGTTTGTTGCAAGGCCACACGCTGGGCAGCGTGTTGAGATGTAAACACCGTACATAATTCTTAATTCACAAATATAAATAATTCTCACCGCTCCCTCAACGCGCTCCTCTGAACACGCGACTACAAGTTATTCCTACGGTTCACATAGAGCTGTGCAACCAGAGCTAACGCGGTGGGTTTTAGACTCCTACCTTGATTTCTCCAAAGAAACATAATTCCTCACAGGAAGATGATGTAAATATCCATACAGGTCAGTTTGAGTGAAAGGAGGGGTGGGTGATCCGCGCTGAGATAAACTTTATTAAGCAGCGGCAGCGCGCGAGGCAACGTGCAGAGACGCCAGCTGTGATTGGTCCGCTCTCCGCCTTTAAATCAATCAATCAATCAAATTTAATTTGTACAGCATATTTCAGCAGCAAGGCATTTCAAAGTGCCTTACATCATAACAAACACAAAAACACAAAGTCATGCAACATAAAAAACAATTAAAACATGACATTAAGTCAAATTCCATCATTAAACTGGTAATTGATGACGTTTCAAATTCAACTCTAAACAGGTGGGTGTTTAGTCGAGATTTAAAGGAAGTCAGTGTTTCAGCTGTTTTACAGTTTTCTGGAAGTTTGTTCCAAATTTGTGGTGCATAGATGCTGAATGCTGCTTCTCCTCGTTTGGTTCTGGTTCTGGGGATGCAGAGCAGAACCAGAACCAGAAGATCTGAGAGGTCTGGAAGGTTGATACAACAGCAGCAGATTTTTAATGTATTGTTGTGCTAAGCCATTCAGTGATTTGTCAACTAACAACAGTATTTTAAAATCTATTCTTTGAGCTGCAGGGAGCCAGTGTAGGAACTTTAAAACTGGTGTTAAATGCATAAAGTATAAACCTATCTACCATAAACTTGTATTTTAGGAATAAATCTTCTACGCCAGTGAAACGCTTGCAGTCCGGCTTCAAATAAAAAAAAAAAATAAATTAAGCAATTTAAAAAAAAAATAAAAATCTATTATTATCCATCCATCCATTTTCTAACACTCTTGACCCTAGTGGGGTCGGGATTTTTTATTATTTTTCTAAACAAGCGCTTAGCCTGGTGGGAGTCCTAGTAAAACATGGCGGCTGCCAGGTTTATAATACACTGGGGGAAACCCTGGAGTGTGGTTCATGATGATCTAATTCATACTAAGGTAACAGATGTCCGTTTTTAGACTAGCTTTAGAGCAGCGCATTCATGGCGGAGTGGGCGGGGTTCTGGAGATAGTGACGTCAGCTATACCGTGGGAATTAATGGAAGATTTTTTATTTAAAAAATCTCAGATCTTTCTTATGCAACATTGCTGAATTTAGATTAGAAAACAAGACACTGCAAATGGGAAAAAGGTCTGATTTTTACAACTACATTTATTAAAAACAAAATAAAAAAAACCAAAAACAAAACAGGAAAACAAACAATCAAATGTGTCCAACATCCCACACCAGGGAGGAGACTGGTAACGAGGAGAGACATTTTTTAAAAGCATACAAACCAGCGATCTGTTCATCTAGCAGCATCCAAATGTTGGAATTTCCAAAATTATTCATATAGTTAAATATATACTTATTAATTTGTTTTGTGGTTGTTGGTTTGATTTTTTTTGTTGTATTTTTGCCCTGCAAAGCAACACACTTTACAACATACACAGAGCTTTATCTCTCATTAGTGCAGAAAAAAAAACAAAAAACAAATAAAGAAGCTTCATAAAATAAACAACTTTAGGTTAAATAAGCTTAAATAATAGTGTTAAATACAAGACACTTCTGTGGCAGTTATGTACAGAAATAAACACATTTGGCATTGTAAGTGTGGTTCACTGGCGTCCGCTCTAATACTCTAGAAACCACTGCATAAGAACTCATACTGCTACACTCACACACACTCTCACACTCAAATGATTTTATCTCAGTGAGCCACAGACAAGGCATGTGTTTATAAAAGAGAGCTGACAGAGAAAAACAAAGAAAAAAATCAATTTACAACCAGTTTTAGGCACAGTCTCTTCCAGCTTTATAAATACATGTCGAAAAACATCTGCTTCTCAAAAGAAACTATCCACACTTGTGCTAACTTCCTTTAGAAAACAAAAATCCAAAAAACAAAATAAAAAAAACCACAGTTTCGTAACTACCACTTTGTTATTGCTAGGACATTGTGACGGTGAATGGAAACTACTGACAAATATGTGCTGAGGGAGAAAGCACCTTCAAACATCAAAATTACTGCCATGTGAACCTACGTTACAACACAGAGGAGAAAGAAAAAAACCAACAAAAAACAGAAAAGTTGATTGAAAACAAACACGTCAAACGTTCAGAACTTCTGTAGCTTTGGGAACGAGAGTTTCAGAGAAAATAAAAGGTCTCGGTTGAGCTACATTCATCCCCTCCCACCCGTCGACACACTGAACATTTCAAGCCCACCATATGTGGATTCCTCCTGGTGCAGGCAGACAGTATCACTTTATTTCGCCTGGTACATTCCTGTCCCTCCGACTCTCGCCTCAAACCCTCTGCTCACCCAACGTCCGTGAGGGCCGATGCAGCAGAAACAGCTGAGTGACGGTGTGCGTAGAATGATACAGGTGCCTCTCAGTACATTAGAAAAAAAGAAAAGTAGTTCAGTAATTCAATTATGAAAAGTGAAACTCATATTGTATAAATCTACCACACAGAGTGATCATTTCAAGCTCATATTTCTATTAATCTTGATAATTTTGACTTCACAGTTTCTGAGAAAATAATAGAAAACCAATTTTTTTTTAACATACTGACAAATATTGACTTCCCTTACAAGTTGTGTAAAGGCTATTGCCAAAAAAGCTAGCAGTTCAAAAAGATACTAGTGGAAAGTTGAGTGGAAGGAAAAGGTGTGCTAGAAAGAGTTGCACCATCAACAGACGTGAGGGAAGTATAAAACAAAGCCCAATATAGACTGCTGTATCAAAGCATATTAATGGAAAGTTGAGTAAAAGGAAAAATTTTGTGATATCACAGAAACCAATCCACATGAAGTTTCCACAGTCTATAGCTGTGTTTCTATTTAACTGCGCAAACTGGAGTTATGAAAATAAATGTACTTGATTGAAACATGCCAATTTAAGTTTTTTGATTAAAAGTTAAGGTGGTTTTTTGGCTGTATTCAAAGTAGTATATTTGGAAAAATTTTTTTTTGCATGTGATCAACAACTGAGTGTTACCAGGCGGAAAAGACAAAGAAGACAACAGATAGTGGTAGGAGGAGGATGGTGCTGCATGTTTTTTAATGACTTATGTGAACAAACTTATTCACATTTGATTTTAACTTTATTTCTTACTTAATGGAAACAGTAATCGCAAAATCATGTTTTTTTACATTAGCACAATATTGACAAAGTGTTTTGCAAATTTGTTAGCTAGTAATTTTAGAAAGTACTGTTATTTTGTTTTTTCATTTTCTGTAACCCATAAACCTCAAAATTAAAAATTATGCTTGAAATACATCACCCTGTGTGTTTAAATTTATTCATCTGAGTTGCGTGAATAAATTAGCTTTCACAATGTTGTAATGTATTGAGATTCACCCGTACAGTACAGCTGAGTATACAGTACAGTAGACTGACGTGATTTACGTAGGTAGATTAAATGTTGACTACAGTAAATGAGCTTTACATTCCACTTCTGTAAGAAGATCCCAGGACTCAGCGGAGCTCCTTTCCCCTGGAATTACTTTTCTCAAGTCCTCTCCGGAGCAAAACACCACAAGGTTCCCCAAGAGAGACCAGTAACTTTAAAAAGAGGAGTGGAGAGGAGTTCCTCCAAACTATAGTCCAGATCTGGGTTTTCAGTCTCTCACACAGTGCAGCACAACATCCTAAGTATGGGGCTTTTAATACTCGTCGTCATTGTCGTTTTAATGTTGTTTTCCTTGTGGATTTATCTGGGAATCTTAGATGGGAGTTGAGTGGGTGCACAGGAGGGGTGAAGGCCTTCTTTTGCTCCGTCTTTCCTCTGTTTTTCCTCTGTGCGCCGCTCAGGGTTTCTTGTCGATGGTGTGAAAGAACCACTCTGTAAACTTCCTGAGCTGAGCTGCTGCCGTCTGGCTCTCCTCCTGCAGCCGCATGTTGTCCTGTCTCAGGTGCTGCACCTCCTCCTGCAGCATGGCCTTGTCCTCCTTCTCCTGAAAACAGAACAAGAGGCAAATTAGGCTAATGCACACAAAGGAGCTGATAAAAGCCCCGCTATTAAAAGCACATCCATCTTTCGTCGATGCGGCGTAAATGAGAAGCATTAAAGTAGCTAAACAGCTTTTTCCTCCGCTCTGGTAGAAGTGTATTTCCTCAGCACTCTACTGGAAGTGGGGAAACACTGAGCTCGGACACAATAAGGAACGGAAACAGGATATCAAATTAAGTGGATGAGTATGTATTACGCAGACCTCACGGCACCCATTACTCCATGTCGGCCTGAGTGGCACAGACATGCACTAGCTGCTGGTATTAAAAAAAGAACAAGAAAAGCACAGAGGTGCCAGAACTTAAGAACAGGAACATAACTCACCTTTCTGAGGTCGTGCTGCAGCTGCCTGAGGATGACCTCCAGCTGGTTGACTTTGCCAGTTAGTGTGGATGGGGAGCTGCTGTTGGTTTAAACAAACAACAACAACAAAAAAAACACTGTTAAGAGCCGTATTTTTCTTTAATTTTGAACAAGTTTAAAGTGCAAATATCGTATTTTAGTCAGAAAAACAAAAAATCTTGCTTTCTAGTGATATTATTTTAAAACACTTTTTTCATCGCGTAGAAGAACCTTCAGGAGCTCACCTCTAATAATCATAACCATCATTAGCATATATATGGATGTTGACATAGGGTTTGTTATACAGAGAGTAAGCCCTCACTTTCCTCAAATATCCAGCGAGCAGGAAAAGTAGGTGAACTTTGTGGCAGTTAAATAGGTTTCTCAGTTCAACACTTTTTGCCACAGTATTATAAAAACACAAGCTTTGACATTACAAAACTACCACACTGTCAGTCAGTACATCTGCAAAAGCTATTTGTAAGAGTAATGTTTTTACCAATGAAAGAATATTGCTCAAGCACAATTTTTATTTTTAATGAGCCCCAATAGTAATTTATTTATTTTTTTTTAACAATAAATGTATTTTCTCAGTGTCTGAGCCCCCAACCCCCCCCCAAAAAATTCTTGAAACATATATTGCATGTGTAGCAGCTAATGGAAGTGACATTTTAAGGCAAAACAATGTGAGAAAAAAAAAAAAAAATTGTGGATGGACTTTCAGGCTGTTTTACGCGAAAGATAACATCATCAAAATATGTACTGATTACGTCTAGTAAAGTTAGACTTTTAGCTGCTTCCACTCACCGTTCCATTAGTTTTACACAAAGGAATAACTATAAGGTCACACATCCAACATTCATCTGAATCCTGCCAGACTTTTTTTTTTAAAGTCTTGTTAGATGTGATATTCACCACTCTGGTGAATTACATGCCGACTGGGCTTGCCACAGAATGCCTTTAAATTCCTGAGTACGCTCACTGGTGTTTAAGGTCTTGAATCTGCTGACTTCCTCCTCCTAACTGGACCAATCATCCATATAAATCTTGGTGTTATGAGCTCACACTGGAGCTGGGAGAATCTGCAGTCACAACTTTCTACTTGGGTGGCCATTAAGTAATGCATTACTGCTGGAGTTTGGTATAATAGCCACTCTTCACCAACTGTTAGCTGCATGCTTGGGTGCCTTGCCCTCATTAGATTTCCTTTATTCTTTTGGAAATACTTCTTGGGAAACTAACTATTGCAAATAAGAAGCTTAAAGGTATCTGAAAAAGAAAATAAATAACGGAATGCTTTAACTAATCAAAGATTGTATTTGGTTTGGAAATATGCTGAGCTGCAGATGATGCAAAAGTAGATACACATGCTAAATGGAGAAACTCTTTACAAGATGCTCTAGGTTTTACTCTGGTTCTCTTTCTTTTCTCTGAAAGGCACACAGTACTAAATCGCAGGTGTTAAGTGTTTTCAGCCAAAAATCCCTCTTTGCTTCTTCCAGGAGTTGTGTTTGCGTGTTTGTGCGCTTGTTGTGCTGTGAATGATGCCTACTCTGCTTCCAGCGCTGCTCCCTCCGCCTCCACCACCCGTCTGGTCAGCTCTCTGGAGATCCGCAGAGCCTCCACCCGCTGCATGTCTGTCATGGTGCAGAAAGACGCCACGCGCTGGTCTGGAAACAGAACAGGTGACCAAAACCGGTTAGATAATCCGGCTTTAACATCACAGCAGGAAACCTGAATCATTCGGCCAACATGCAGCTAAAGCAGAACAACTTGAATTGAATGCATGCGTTCCTAACAGAATGGGTGAGTCATTCATGGCTTCAATGAATGGAGCTTATTTAAGCATTGTTACAAGCCATTTTACTAAAATCTACATCCAGATAATTTCAGCATTTCTAGTCACTCTCCTTGGGTTCTGCTTCAGTGGTTTCCACCCAGGAGTTTCCTTTGACAGCTGTTTGGCTCCCACTATAAAACTGTAAGACACTAGTCATGCTTGTTTCACCATATCAGGCCTTTAAGCTTTGCCAAAGCCACATGGAAAACCCAAACTTGGCACAGAGCTCTCTGGGATTTCTCAGTTTTAAGGCTTAATGCTCTTTTCTCTACAAACCAGTCCTTCTCCAGCCCTTGGTTTAAGACTAAAGATGGGGGAATTTGCATATTCATACCAGAAGTAAGCATTTTCATTAATTTATTCCACAACTGAAAGATAATCCACTGTAAGACAGAAGTTGGATGAGGACAGAGTTGGTTTCTCTCACAGGAGGCAGCAAAGACAGACCAGGCCCCAATTTCCATATGAATGAATTCCTTCCTCATATTCCATGGCTGCATCAGAAAGATTAAAGTCTTCTCAGACAGCAGAGATGCCGCCTGTCTTTTAGCGATGAGGCGGTGTCCAGATATAGTGAGCATCCTGATTAGATTGAAAAAGAAACCACACCACTGTGGATAGAAAAGATGCTGCAACTGTAAGTGATCCTGCTTATTTGTGGGGGAATATCAAAATATTTGGAAATTACTGCCAAAGTTTATTTTATTAGGGGTTCAGGCCTGTAGCATTTCCAAGCACACAGCAAATAACTTGATTGTAACTGCTCTATTTTTGTCATTAATATTCAGTTTGAATAAAGCACAAAGCTTGAAACAGACAAAAATCTAAGAGGGGTCCTTTGGAGATCAAGCTGAATACCCGCAATGCTAAATTAAATTTAGTTTAATTTAGAGATTAAACAAAATCTCTAAATCCACCTATGGGATTTTTATTTCTTAAGGTTTAAGACATAAAATCGACCGATTATTTGCAGCTGTGTTCAGCAGCATTATCTAGCTGAACACAGCAAAGAAAGCAGAGTTAAAGTAACTTTTAAACATGACTAAAGGTGACTTATTATGCCTCCTTGAACAGGGGAAGTTAGAGTTTATATGCTATATAAAACATATTTATAAAATTTATTGCACATAATCATTCTTAGATAATGAAATGTTAGTCTGTTGTTTTGAGCTTCTTTCGCAATGAGATGTTTTAGGGCGTCTTGTCACTTTACATCCAAATTAGCTGCTGCTAGCCACGCCCCACAACTCAATGTTTACACTCACGTGAAAACGGCTGCAAACCGATGCCCAATTATACAGTCATACATCGTTGAAAAGCAGAAGTAGAGCCTCCTGCACAACCAACAAGAATGCAGCAAGGAGTTTCTGGATGATGAATCAACAACAAAACACTTGTCTTTTCCAGCTGCCATTGTACAACGCATACAGTGGTAAAACCAGCTGACCAAATGTCCTGGAACTCGGCTTCGGTCACTAGGTAACGGGATAGGCCTCACCGGTGACGGGTATGGAAGTGTAAAAATGTTCAAAATAAAGCTTTACTGCTAGCTAGTTTATAATTTAGTGTATGGGAACATCTCCATTAGATTATACATTCCCAGAATATTGTGGGAAGGTTGGCTAAAGCAATTTTCAAAGTATTTTGTACACATTCAGAGCCATGGCCTGACATCAATTTTGTAATATGGCAATAAATGGACAAAGTCCGCATGGCTTAGAGGCAAAAATTTACATTAAAATAAAATTTAAACATACTACGTACTTGCAGATTTTTGCAAATCTCACTGTATTTTGACAATTTCAGTATTTTAGTGGGTCAATATTGATAATACAGCTTGACTGCATGTCCATGCTGTCCTCAGTGACAGTTTGACATTGTATCTTTTTCTTTGCAGGAAAGCTATTTACAACCCTGACTAATATTATTACAGGTTTCCCCCAGAAAACCTGCTAAGCCTGGTGGTTTCGGTGCTAGAGCAGTCATTCATCCAGCGGCCCGTCGTGTTTCTGAGTTAATTTTTTTTAAGTTGACAGGAAATTTTAAAATATCACTTGATAATTATGTTATTGAAAAATTGGAAGATTAACACCTGAAAAGGCTTAAAAAAATGCAAACATTTTAAAAAGACTTAAATAAATAAGCAATGCTTAGCCTGGTGGGGGCACAAAAAAAGCCTGGTGGCCCACCAGGCTCATCATACCCTGTTATTAGATAATATTAATGTTAATAACAGATGAAAGTGAAATAAAAATGCACCAGGAGGGGAGTGCACAGGGCACAGGAGGCTTGGAACCTGGTTATATCTGCTTGAAATTTAGGTATTTCATCAAATTTTCACAGGAAGTAAAGTTCCTGTGTAAAATTATACAGGAATTTTACTTTTACTTCTCAGCTGTGACCAGTTTTCTTCACCTTGAAACAACAGAACATTTATTATGAGTGTCTTTCATCTTTGTTGACCTCATTATCCCCTTGCTCTCATAGCATAGCTGCTTAAATGTCCAAGAATGATGCTCTAGCTTGCATTGACTGTCGTGACAACAGCCTTACTGCTGTCAGTCAAGCTCTTCATCATCTCCACTGAACCCCCCTCTCCCTCAGTAAGTGATGGACTTTATGCTTTGAAGCCGGAAATGAACCAAAGGCAAAACGCCGAACTGACATATGAGTGAACACAAGCTATGCAGTCTGCTCACGGGTCGGGGTCAGGCAGAGTTCAAACAGAGAAAAAAAATCTCATGGTATGCTAGCGTAAGATGAAATGCACTGACATGACAGTAGAGCTTAAATTAAGCATAATAAAATACATAAACAGATGATGCTGCACATGATGTGGAAAAACTCATTAAAACTCACATATGGATCAGTTATACACAGAGCAATATATTTCAAGCATTTCTTACTGGTGGTTTGTATGATTATGACAGCACTCGTGCACTAATGCATGAATTACTGCATTAGTGCAGAGTGGCATGGATGTGATCAGTCTGTGGTTCTGTTTAGCTGTTAAGGAAACCCTTGTTGCTTTCAGCTCATCTCAACTGTTAGATCTGGTGCTTCTCATCTTTTTGTTAATACTCNTAATACTCTGTATAGCTTTTTGGTCAAGCAAGTACTCTACCAATTTCTGCTGGCAAATTAGTGTCCCTGTAAAACTTGTCAGCAAATGAAAGGATGAAGCGCTATAAAATGTTGCTGTAGACTTCTGTGCTGATTTTGGACTCGAGAAAACAAATGGGATCTTAAAAGAGGACTGGGCAGCTGAGCAGCATGCCAATTTTTCAAATTAGGCCAGATAATTTAACACAGTTTTTTCTTCCACTCAACCTTCCATCAATATTTTTAAATAAAGAACTGAAAAACTAGCTTATTTACCAATGACATTTTTGTTCCTGGCCCTATTTCTGAAGGATATCAGTAGTGGAGTTTCCATTACAAATGTGTGCAAAACTTTGTCGATACTTTGCTACTGCCAAAAAAGCACAATTTTGCAATCGCAGTGTTTCCATTACATAAGAAACACAATCAAAAGCCCACGTGATTAAGTTCATTCACTCGATAAGTCATTAAAAACATTCCACACCATCATCCTCCTCCTACCACTTCATCGTCTTTTCCACCAGTAGTGACAGCCATTGTTCCATGACTTGCGAAATAAACTTATTTCATTAGAAACACACAGCTCACAAAGATCTAACGCATGCAAGCGAGCGAGCACTTGCAGCTTACAGACACACAAACACATACTGCGCAAAGCAGCCGGGGGGTCAGGGAGGTCGGGGCTGGAGGAAGAGGAAGGTTTTAGTCAAGGTGCCAGCAGCTCTAGCCAAGCTGGTTACCTTCAAAGGCTCGTGCTGCATCGACCAGGTGAGACCAGTCCAGGCCCGAGGCAGTGTCTGGGAGGGGCATGAGGCCCGGGTCGCTGAACTTGGACCTATCCGCCAAGGAGCCGTCAGAGAACCAAAACTCACCTGCAGAGACAGGCAGGTATTGTGTTGAGTGTCTGAGCCCGGCCTGAGTTCAGGGCTAAGCGTCGACAAGGGGGGGGAGAATGAGAGAGGGGCATCGAAGGGGAAAAGTTGGGACCTTATGTTAACTATTCATTGCTGCTCAAAAAAAAA